>KB671600.1:50730-157568 GCA_000349105.1 Anopheles epiroticus | reverse complement strand
AGTTTTGAATGCAATTGTCAGTGAGATTTCAGTGAGAAACCTGTCGTTCAACGCACATAGGAACTTATTAAAAAAGAACAAAAATACGAAACTAATATTGTGTCTCAATTTAAAACTCGTCGTAACGTATATACGTAGAACTCATCAGACCCTCACATCTCACCCAATGTTGGCAAAGGTTCGAGAAAGTTCGAAGCTCAGTTGTGTGCGTGTAGACACACAGTAACAGATGTAGAACATGTAATAATCATATATATAACTAAAAATTGTACGATAGAAGGATATTCGCTGGTTCAGAAACACCATTTTGGAGCGTTCTTATGATTCAAAAAAAAATATTGTAAACAATTTTTTTAAAAGATAGTTATTTTTTCAAAACACGTGCTCAAACTAACTTATTACAAAAATTGTAAAACCATGGATATTGCAAGTTTTTAAAACTAGAAATTTTAATATAAAAAAAACTGCTACTGATACATAGCATATAAGACTTCAGATCACTGCAACAAACAAACAAATGCTTCAAGGACGGGAAAAAACATGAATTTTCAAATCGTTGGTTTACTTAACACAAACAAACGCTCTTCCGGTATAGATACCGAGGTAAACCCTCTTTTAAAGGCATCTTTATACAACAGGTTATTACATACATCAGAAAAGTTTAACACAATTGATTGTTCTTTCAATCGTACTAGATACTGGCTATACTTCGATGGGTAAAAGAAAATAATTAAAATGGAAAATTGATTTCGTTTTAACGAAACTACCAAGAAACAAAACCCTGAGTAAAGCTAGTAAAAGTATTTAATAATAATACGTCTTAAGAAAAAGTTACAAAAAGTTTTAGGGATATAGAAAAGCTAAATATGCTATGTATGTAAACAAAACCCCAAATGAGCCGTAGAAAAATGATGCAAATGAAATTGCTTACCGAGACACTCGAGGACAAGAGCTTAAGAAATGAGAACCAAAAGATCAGTGGAAAAAATGATAAATCATAAACAATATCACGAACGACTTAGTCGTAAAGATGACTGTGCTAAATAAAATGCTCATAGACAAGGAGGACATAGTGTAAGGAGCAAAAAAAATCACATGAAATATACTACACATTATCTAAAAGAACATTGGATATGTATTATGAGTATAGGATATAGGATAGGATATGAGTATACATATCCTACAAACGCAAACAGTTGTGCACTATCTATCAAGAAGACTTACAACAACACTTACAACAGAACTACGATTATCAATTACCACGGTATCAAAATCTTCAGATAATACATTGAAATGCGTAAGGTCAAAATCTTAAAAAAAGTTTAAATTGCTCCCTCCCTAGAAATAGCTAAATTTTGCTCAGTAACGTTCAAAAACGGCTGAAAAAGTAATCCGTGCCGCACCATCGAACATTACGGAAATTTAAATCATAACTTTCAACAAGCAACATTCTCTACACTTTCGCTATTCGATCCTTGGAATGACTTGTTACACTCATTCAATTAATCCAGAGCAAATCGATCAATTTTTAAGCGTGCTGCAATAATAAAAATTGCTTGAAAAACGGCTTGCATTAAATTCATATGAATCGAGTGAAAGAAATCATTACAACACAAAAATAAATATTTTTTTTAATTTAACTCTCTTTTCCATTGAAAGTGCATGCCAAGTAAAATAATTGATTCCAGGTATGAAAAATTGCTAGTTAAATTAAGCATAGTTAATGTAATGTTCGTGTATAAAACAGAGAAAAAAAATTTTCAGATTTTTTTTTTTTGTAATCTGTGCTTTTAATTGGTATTTTCGTCCTTTGATGTTTATCGATGTGAATCTTTTGCTTCACAACTGAACTCAAACATAACAACGATTTTGATTGAATGAATAATAGCATCCATATCCAAACACGTTTACCCTCGAAACCACTCATCACTTGTAGCAATCAAATGAAACTTTCTTAATTTGTAGACATGCATGAAACGATGCGTGGTTTCGAAACTCTTGTCTCCCGAAACCACGAAAATCGATTCTTAAAAAGCATTTAAGAATCTCTCATCAAAATGGGCCAAACAAATCACAGTTATACGAACCTCTTTCTTCTAATGAATAAAATACGAAAGCGCACATTATAAGGGGCGTATAATGAACTTCTATAATTGCTCGTAAAGCGATAAATTCGTTGAAATCAACATTCGTTATGAGAAGGTCCAGTGTACTATGCTCTTTGCCACGGTAAGTTGGTAGCGACCCCTACGAAACGCTAACGAGAGTGAATTCTAGTTTCAAATTACAACACGCTGAGTGGATGTATTTTTTTCAACTTAATTAGATAAATACATACAATTCGAAAGGCGCATGTGATGCCTTCCGATCCCTCACACTCCCTCAACCTTCCGTCCCTTCTTCTATAGAACAGATAAAAAGTGAGATGAGTGAATTTCACGCAGTTCATTTTCGACCCAAAACCGACCGGGTACGGAAAGCTGGTACTGATTACCTACGAAAACAAACAAGCTGCCAGCACCCATGCCATGGGTGCCAGCGCTGGAGAGCAACTGAAAGCATTCGCGGAAGAAACTTAGCCGCGGAAGAAAACACCCGCGGGCCAATAATCCGTACCGTCCCGCACGTACGGTTGCCCTTTACAGTGCCCCTTGTCGTCACCGTGTCCTCATTCGCCACGGTTGACTTCTTAAACCTTTGCAATCAGTGAGGCGACACAGAGCGATTGTCCGAACCCGGGCGACTTCTTCAGTAATTGTCCACTTTATCACTCAACCAAAATAATCTCTGGAAGCGATCCTTTCTGCAACAACTAAGGATTTGTACCTATCCCATCGGTGTCTTGCCTTTTTTTTACCACGATGTGTTATTTTCCACTTACACCGTAACAAGACCAGACTCGTTTCTTCTACTCTTTACCTTACACAAACGAAAAAAAAAAGCTTCTACGAAGCTACAGCACACAAAAAAACCCTTCGCGAACAGGAATGAGCAACGACATCACGGCAAAAAGGACAAATGGCATCGAAACACAAAACAAGCAGACACACGAACGGGATCAATCTACCGTCCCGGGCGATGATGATGGTGAAAAACAAAATTTCCATGCAATTAGTGGTTGCCAAGGTGCGTCTTCCCGGGCTCGGGTCAACATGCTTCTAGATAGATCGTCGAGCGGGTTCGGGCCACCAACGATCCACTCTCCCCACAGGTCTCCCTTCCGTCCACTGCACTCGGTAAGAAAGCGCTCGCCAGAGAACGGCTATCCTAAATCCGGCCATCTTAGCCCATCCCTCTTGGACGAGAAAGCGTCCCTTGCCGGATCGAAGATAGCTCACAGGAGGAAAATAACAAATAATTATACCCCGCGGCTATTAGATGCAGCCGCACCCATCCACCCCCCCCCCCCCCCCCGTTCCGGTTCCGCTGCGTTGTCCGGTAATTCCTTTCGGTCGGTATTTTTAATTCGTCGTCGACCGGTCGGTCGGTCAGTGCGGGATGCGCCTGCTAGGGGGCAACACGCTAGCGCATAATCAGCGGGAGTACCTCGGGATCCGGGATTGCGTTGTCCTGCATTAAAATAATTAACTACTTTCTCGAACGGACGTCGACCGCCCCCGTGGCGGGTGCTAGCGAAAGGAAGCAAGGCTAAAGACCAAAACAAAAAAATAACAACAGCGCTCAAATAAGTGCTCTATCTACAATTGTTTAAGTTATCTTTTTTTCTCTGTTTTAGCATTCCTGCCATTAGTAAACACTGACGACTGCACATTCCTGATCCAGTCCTTCCGTTCACTGGGCGACTGCATCTATTGACGTTCGCATTAATGCGTTCATTAGATTTGTTACCGTATTCATTACGGACTGCGATGGATAAACAACGCGCGTTTGCTAGCAGCTAATGATGTGTTTTTGAGCTTTGGAATACATCAAACTATTATTAGGAACGATCTGGAACAGCACTGCCTGGAAACATTTCGTATTTTATAATCGCAAAATGTATTCAACTTTTTCCAATCAACTTCTAAAGAAAGTTTAGTGCTCGCTTCGATTTCATGGATAATTTTTCACAACTTCTATTTGTAACGTTCTACGTAGCAAAAACCGATATGAAAATTAATTTGCTATAACATCTTAAGCCTTAACTCGGAAAGTATCCAAGCCAAAAGCATAAATCCTAAAAAGAATGTAACGCAAGGGGTCTTGTTGAAAAACTTTATCCATTTTTTGTATTATATGCTGGAAACCGTATTTGGTCGCAATAATCAACGGAGGATTTGTTAAATTTGATTTAATTTGTTTAATTGTTTTTTCATTGTTCTATCACCCAGGCTAAATAACAAACAATTAAGGCTAAGAACTATAGTTATTCTTAATACCTCTTACACGTAACCAGGCAAACAAACAAACAAAAGTTCAAGAACGTAAAAAGACGAACGTAAACTTTACAAAGGAAAGAAGAGCGATTAAGACAACTATAAAAGTGAATAAAAAAGTATTAGAGGGTGATGAAACGAATTTATAGAAGAGATCAAAGAAATCAAAGGTATAAAAGTAAAGTAGGGCATTTTACAAAGGGAATAACAGAGGAACCAAACAAAGAACGTTACAATGTTTTCATACCTCGAAACCGACATCAATGCAAGGAGAGATCAAATAATACCGGCATATTGAAGCATAGGTCGTACCAGATCGCAGTAAAGAGTTTTTCAGCAACGAGAATCTCTAACCGCAAAGCTAAGTGAAGAATATACCTAAGGGACCGAAAAGTTTAAAGTTTCATTGATTTTCATGCATAATACCAGGAGCGCATAATAACAGATGCTATAAAATAGAGTGGATAGTGAGATAGAGTATAGTTAAATGAAAACAAAGTGTTATAATAAGAGAATTATTTGTTCGTGCTTTGAACATTTCTCCGGACTCCTTCAAATAAAATTAAACGAGCATCATTTTCGTTAGTAAAATAGCTTGCGCAGGACTGTCAAAGGCCGCATGAAATTATAACATAACTAACATCAACATCCTTTCACCTCACAAAACCTGTCGCGACGGACGAAGCTGGGACTATATCGCACCTATATAGTTCCAGTACTCACGTATGCCTCTGAGACATGGAGTCTGTCCAAATCTGACGAAACACCCTTAGCCGCGTTCGAGAGGAAGATGCTCTGGAGGATTGTTGGCCCCATACGTGAGGAGGAACAATGGAGGAGCCGACAAATGACCTTACTGTTGTGCAGCGGATTAAGCTCGCCCGGCTCCGGTGCGCTGGTCATGTCATTCGCATGGACCCGGACAACCCAGCCCGTAAAGTCCTCTCAAACCGTCCACATGGGCTGAGGAGGCGTGGTAGGCCCAAGCTGAGGCTCAAGGGAAGGATGGCGTAGAGGCGGGATAATGGATTAGCAGACAACGGTGCGAGACCGAGAGCGGTTTTGGAGTTTGATGCAGCAGGCCAAGACCGCGAAGCGGGTCTAGTACTCGATAAGTAAGTAAGTAAGCAACATCAACTGAGTTCCATTTTTTTAAATGGAAAAATTGACACAAATTGTAATCGATTGATGGAAGTTGGTCTTTCAACCATATAATCATGTTTTTTGGGGTTTATGACATGATAGGGCTTATAGCGTAATGGTTTTCACTGTAGTGAAAACAATCTAGTAACAATCTTGCTATGGATGGGTACATTCAGACACAAAAAAAAATAAAGCACAATGGTGCTTTGTTTAGGTCTTGACCCTACAAGGGTTGTTGTACCACCTAAGAAGAAAAAGAAGAAGTTCGATAAAGAACAACGATAGCACTGAAAAAATCTACATGAGCTACAATCTACACTGAGCAAAAAAAATCCATACAGTTTATAAATTTATGGATTTTTTTATAGAGACTTTGTAATTTTTTTGGAATACATATTAAATCGATTTTCCCAGATATATCACGTACATAATAATTAGGCTAATAATAATAGCTGTATCGAATTTCACACACAAAGTGAAGATGCTATCATGAAAGGTCTGTACCAAGGGAATGGTTTTGCCTGTCTCTTTTTTAAAGGAACAATGTAGGAGACAAAAACACAGGCAACGTCTATACCATGTAAGTGATCATTCTCCAAGGCAGGTGCTCTCTGTTATACAGATTGTAAGAATAAGCTGTGAAGAGAAAATTCTAATCTTGTCTAGTATTGTAACAAATAATTTATTCAATGAAAGATTTTGAGAAGCAGCGGCATAAGGTATGATGTGCGAAAATGTTTTAGAATTCATAAAACTGAAAAAAAAACTACACGCGTCTCGCTCAATTCTAGGCTTCAAATATAACATTATAGAATTCCTCCTTAGAAGCGAATTCTTCCTTCACTATCGCTAAGTATACTAAACGGCGTAACAATGATTGAAGATTTTCCACGGCATAAAAACCATCAGATGAGAAGGAAGATCGAGCTTTATGTATCTTCCTAATATCGCTAATCCTTCTTTATATAGGTGTCTGGTCTTAAAAACAATACCCAAAAAAGTTAAGGAACATTCTCTAAGTAATGTTGCCATAATAGTACATTAGCCAACTTAACCGGTCATAGCACTTTATTGATTTACTTTTTGATATTTTGTGTTGCTCCAAACTCCAGGAAACACTAACGAAACTTTTTTCGATTAATGAGCTTGTTAATATGTTTACCTTTAAGCAAATCGAAATATTATTTTATTATTAATTAATTTAGGTTTAGGAATTTTAACTTATTTGAACAACGCTTACTTGATGCAGGAACTATTCACGAACCTGTTACGGCTGTGGAACTGATCTTTTATGAACCTGGCAACAAAGATTAGATTTCCAGCAAAAAATATAAATTATTTGTGCAGCACAAATTGTAAAATAATTTTTATGCAAATGTTTTTAAGTTCATTTTAATTATTCTTGATCGCGCTCCAACTATTCTTTCAATTTAAACCGACCCAAGGCACTTATAGCAAATCCGTTACAATCAAGGTGCAAACTATGCCTTATTTAGGTAAGCTTGGAAAATACGCCAACTCTGCCCTTGTCTTGATTCTAAACCTTAAACACAGGCAAAAGAAAATGTATACAATACACAGAAATATATAGGTTTCTTCTCCTAGCGTAATTACTCGCAGGTATGTATGGTGGTATGTATGCAGGTGTGTATGTATTTTAACCATAATGTTCAACACAAAAGGAGGTTTCGACATTCTTCCCGAACAAATTCTTCTTTCAAAACTTGTCACCTTAAAAACCATTAAGCGTAAGTATTTAAAAGAAGCCAATTGTTATAAGAAACAGTTTTGTTATACATATTAATTAAAAACAAACAATCTTCTGCTACTATAATACATAAAAACTATTACGCTTGATGAATCTTGCTACATTGTTTCTTTCTATAATACGAATTTATAGTTTAAGATCCAGAGTATTTGAGACACGTGCTGTCAGTAGCAGACACTATTGAAACATCTCACTGAAGATGTTAATAGTGATTTACTTCCTCCTGCTTTGTTCACCACACCAACAGTTCAACACTTCAAGACCTTGTAGGAAATCTTCTACAAAAGCAATTACTCATAAACAAAAAACTATTAATAAAAACACAAACAGTAACCGGCTGCAACTGGAACAGCAAAATGTTACGCCCTGTCCTCTCATTTTCGTTTATCGTGAATTAAAATCTCTGTTCCACTTTTATCTTCTCAATATATGTTTCTCACATTAACCGATGGCACCCCTTCACATTTCAACGGAACGAACAACATAATTCAACATCACTGCTTAATGATGACACCCTCGCCGTCCCCGGTTCACTTTATGCATGACTTCCGACTTATAACGGGCGTAAAAAGATGTAAAACCGAGCGGCCCATGTTCGAAACAGCTTTATTAAGCGAAGCCTCGTGTATGCCTTTACAGTGGGAAAATGAACTATGCGCCAAAAGAAAACAATAATCAAGTGTAAATGGTACAGCAACGTTAAACCCGGGGTAAAAAATCTGCATCTGGGTGTAACCTTCGAGAAAAAGTGTCGCCACAGCAGCAACAGTCGGTGGAACGATGCGCATAAACGCCCGACCGGACTGGGAAAGCCCGTAACCAAACCAAGCGCAACAGTTTTCCATTATCATAATCATGTGACATGGTTAAATTAATTTTATGCCACTTGTTTTCCAAGTTTTCCAGCGGTCACACTTCATTTAACAATTGTCAAATTACATTACCATTTTCATGCAGCCGTAGTTCAACTTCGTGGCGCATCCTCGTTTCCCCGCCCGTTCCCCTTTCGCCCCTCGTATCGGGAAGGATATGCGGTGCGGAAGCGATTCACCAACGCGACCCCCGGCTTGGTGGTGGCCGTTGTGCGGCGGAAACGCATCGAACATCGATAGTTGTTGTTTGGTGGGGCGCATTGGGCGTTGACAGGGTGGCGAAGGGTCACCGGTGACAAACAGTCAAGCCAGCCTCGCCACCCAGCGTCTCTCCCTTCCGACCAAAAACCAAACCAAAGGCGGTCGTCGACGATGACGATGTGGCATTGCGCGAGACGTGAGCCTGATTTGCATAAGCAAATAACGCGGGTGCGCGCGCGGCATGAACGAAGTGCCAATAGAGCGCAGGCCGCATGTTTGGCACCACCTTCCCCTCCTTCCTCTCTGCCACCCACCCTGCCAGCCTGTTGTGTGTGTCGACCCGCACAGTGCAGATAAGCCACTGGGTGGAACGGGCTGGCTTGGGTGGTTGGGTTCCAGCCCTCATCAGCAGGCAAAAGTCGACGCGTTCATCATGCGGCACATTGTTCAGTTCACTCATTTATTTGCCATCCATAATCATGCTGCTACTGGTGCTGCTTCGTTCCGCTCTTCGGCCGCCCACCAGTTTACCACCAGCTTTCTTCGGATGGTTCAAGCGACGGACAGCGGCTGGCCCCGGCCACTCCCGGGCCACTACCCCCGGTGCCTGCATGATAGCGGCACGTCATAAATAACAACAGCAGCCCGAAAGCGTACGACAACACCTCGGCATGCAACAACACTTGACAGCTTTCCTCCACCGAAGCAGATCGAACCAGCAGCTGGGCAGTTGGGCGGAAGACAGCACGTGCAGAATAGAAAGAGTGGGTGTGAAAGGGAGGGGGGGTTGTTTTTCCACTAACGCATCCAGAAGGGACGTACGCCATACACCAACAAAAAAAAGGAACAGTAGCAACAAAACACACGAACACACGAGCAGCGGAAAAGCGGCGGGCCCGAGTGTCCGTTCGGTTGGATTTTCGGGGGCACTGATAAATATGAAAATAATTGTCTCCACAATATCGAACGCTTCACGGTAAATGGCACCACACTCAGCTACCATGTGGCCCTGTGGCTCTTCCCTTTCCCCTCCCTTCGGATCAACAAAACCCGGTTGATTAAGTTGGCGTGAACCTTGATTGACACATCGAGAATCGAAACAGTAACGGCACAAACAGGCACACAACACAGGGGAAAAAAAACTGGCATGTTCTGCCGGGGAAAACCGCAACGGAAAAAAAACTGAAAGCTTTTCTGCAAATTGCTTTAATGGTAAAAAGGAAATGCTAAAGTTTGTATATAATAAGCTTTTTTTCTGTTCCCATGTAATTTAACTTTTAGACATGTTTCTCGTATTTTTGCAGATTAAAATGAGCACTTACCGGGAATGGCTTCCCAAGGAGCTACATTTACAGCGAGTTAATTTTACAGTTGATATTATTGACATGCTTTCAATTGTGTTACCAAAAGGGCAGCAATGAACAAACTATATTATTTACCATTTGCACATTTATGGTTTTGCAACGCTCTGGCAAAGCTTCAAAACTTTGTCATCCCGGATTGACAATCCTCTGTCCAGGGTGAATCGTTTTGTTTGCATAAATGGCATATGGTAATAAACAATTTTGCAAATGTATGTAAATTTAATGTGAAGCAAGCAGCTAAAATTGAGAGGAAAAGCGATGGAAGTGCTGGTTGGTGCACAAAAGTTTCATAGAGTGTAGAAAAGTTCTAATTTGTGTTAGCAACTTTTAGTTTCAGCTTCACTTTAACTTGTATAGAGTATACAGGAACAGAGTAATGTACCTAAGTATTGGTAGAAAATATATTAAATTAAAAAAAAAATATATAAAAAAATATATTATATATTATTAAAAAAAACTTAAAGAAAATATATGATTCAATAAACCTAAAGTTTACAACTATTTCATGCCAATGCTTGGAAATTACCATTACACAAAGTTTTGGAGATTGATTTCATCACTAATTATAATTTAAATTAACTTAATAATTTGTGACAGCTGTGAAAAATTTGATAATGATAATACATTTTCGAAAAAGAAATTATTTAAACATATTTTCAGTACCCCTCAGACTCTAACCCTTCAGTAAGCAAAAACCAACCTTTTTTTACAATACCAATGAAAAACACTAATAAGCGAATCTAAGCGATATTAGTGAGATCAAAGCGGGTTCTAAGTTTTAAATAACTATAAATGTTAAAAATCTGTTAACTAGTGATTAATATTTATATTTTTATCACTACGTAGACCTCCAATATTTTATGCGTGCGTATTAATTATCGGTTCAAGACTTAACTAACCCTGTGAAAGATCAATGAGCTTTGCTTTCGGTGGCTTTAGATGTACACATTAAGGGTCTACTACGAACTTTTCAGAAGAATTCGCCAAACAGAGGAAAGCTAAAGGCGAAACAGGCTGATCGGAAATCTACCAAACTGATAAAATGATCTTAACAAACATGTTCACATCTCAATAGGAATTTAGAATTGTATAGCCTTTAGCTTGCATTTGTTAGAATTCTTCTTAGGTGGCAATATGATTCTTGTAGAGTTAAGGTCTACCACTTGTGTCATTTGGACTTTTCTGTAACTTAGTGTAGCCACAAAAAAACATTTTTTTTTAATGAATTTTTTTTTTTTAAAACAAAAAAAAATAATTTTTTATCGTGTTTAGGTATTGCAAAAAGGACCATATTTTCACATGAGAAATGTATCAGTTTTGGCTCTAAATTTATTGAACCAGTAGAAAATCCACTATAGAGCAGTTGTGTCAAACTGTAAAAATAAGTAAAACCGAGCAGCTCATGTTGGAAACGGCCTCATAAAGCGAAGCCTCGTGTATGCCTTAACAATGGGTAAAAAAAACTACGTAAAAAAATAAAAGAAAATAATCAAGTGTAAATGGCTCAGCAACGTTAAACCCGGATCTTGAATCTGGGTGTAACCTTCGAGAAAGAGACTCATGATTCTTGATTATCCTATTTTTATATTGAAGAAACGTCCGTATAGCTGAAGTTTTTCCTAATTTTATACAGCTAAACGAGATATAAACATAACTTAACACTATAAACGGCTAAGTTATCAAACTAGCACTTGAAAGTTAAACTAAATTACCATTAGCAACTTATTTATCCAAAGTGTGTACCAATCGAAGTATAAAAAAATACTGTTTAAACAATTGTTTGCTATTCATCTTTTGATCATGCAATGCAATGCAATGTAACTATCTTCATTTGAAAATGAAGATCAAATTCTTAGACATTTTTGTATTTCAAACATTTTGATCTATATTGTACAAAGTACATACAATTTCCGAACTATTTACTCATTCCGAATATTCCCATACAAGCACTCGTTTGGAGAAGATAATTATTATTATAACGCTTGGTTTTAACAACTCAATAATAATTAAAAAAAAATTGTATTGTTTGAATAATAGAAATGAAGAGAAAAAATAATACTGTATTTTGTAGTTAAAGGCCTTAAAAATATTGCTAATGGAGGTACCAAAATTTGGAGCATATTTTTCAAATAGTGCAAAAAAGGACAAACGGTTGAACATGTTTATGTTTCAAACTTTACTCACTTACTTACTTACCGGGCGCTAAAACCGCTTCGCGGTCTTGGTCTGCTGCAACAAACTCCAAAACCGCATGTTTCAAACTAATTTACTTTAAAACATGTTACAATTTGTTTCGCTGAATGAACTATTAAAGCAGACCTGACATTGTATTGCAGCCTATCCCGACCACTAGTGCTGCTCACACTAGCGAACGGTTTTCGGAAATGAAACCACGACTCCGAATAGCTTCCGAGCATCTTAACTTCGGAAAGCGATTCCAGCTTTATCAAACTCACGATTTCATTTGGAGCCGCCCGGAGTCATCTGGGACCGTCCGGAGCCGCTATTCAGCAGTCGGAGCCGTCAGAGCCGTAGGAGCGATTGAGTCATGCGGACGCTTCGGAATTGTTCAGAGTCATCGGAACCTTCGGAATCATTGGTTGGAGATGGAGAACGAACACAAAAAATTGTTTTCTACTGATACCGTATCATGAACGATTTAAAACACTCTGTATTTTCAATTCGTTTCAGCCCCAATTCGATTCCAGCTATCAACTAGTGGCTGCGGACGGTTTTGACGGTTCCGGACGATTCTGGATGGTTTCAACACCTCCGATGACTCCAGATGGCTACCAACAAGTCGTCCGGAGCGACTCTGGACCGTTTCGAATGACTGCAGGCGGCTCAAAATAGTTCCGATAGCTCTGGACAAGTTCAACTGCTGATAAATTGCTCCGGACGGTTCCGAGCTCAGAGTATTGCACCTACGTGCCAGAGCCACTTCCAATTTGAAGGAGTCATTTGGAAGCAATTCCGTTTGTATATCAGTTTTACCCATCACTATCTCATACGCAGGATTAACTGCCTTGCTATGAATATACATTATAATACAAAAACTCAACCAAATTATTGTTTTGTTTTGGTAAGTCTTGAATGAACGACTCAAGAAGAGTTTACTTAAAACATTAAACTAAAAAGTTGAAACTGTTTCAAGGTAAGGTTATGCAAGACTTCTAATTTATTGTGCTAATAACTGTATTACATTTGTTTAAGACTTAGGCATATCATAAAGCTAAACTTTGATACAATATTCTTTACTTTTTTTATTTGTAAATAACTTTTCCAAGTTCCCTAGGTTTGACGTTCTTTTTCGTGTTCTGTTTTGTTTTCCTTATGGTACCATTCAATGGAATATCTTGTATTTCACTTATAGTTCAATTTCCAGCCAGAGTTGATTGAAAGAATACACTTTCCACAGCAAAAATAAAACAAAAACTCCATCAGCAAAATCTCATCTTACGCTAAAATCAAACTGTCTTTAACACATCCTGACCCTTCCTTCACTACTCAACGAAACAAAGACAAAACGAACCCCAAGACACATTGTCCGATCGATAGTGTGAAACAAAACAGGAAAAAAATGGTATAGAAATGCCGAACTCACCCCACCGGACGTGCGGACTCCTTCCGGTCTACCCACAAAACCCAATTCTCAAATGGAAACCCAACACTTCTATGCAAATTTGAAAATACACACACTGGAAAAATCGTTCTCTATCCTCATGCCCCGGTGTGTTCGATTGACCGAGCCCGCCTGGTGGAACGAATCCTTCCCCCACGCCGCAGAGCTGTAATCTAAAACCCGTTCCAGTTCATTAGCTGTCTTAGGAACGTGTGTGATGCACCGAACCGCTGCCAACCAATGTCCGGGACATCACCGCTAGCGCCCAAACCACCCCCGGCAAAACTACGCATGGGATATTCACAGATTTCGGTTGAGATGGTGATTGGCATGCCTGTACCGTTCTTCTCGGGGGCTAGTGGCGTCGTAATCATCGACACCTCGGTCATCCCCCGCTCCCCTGCATGACCTCAAACTGTCCAATCCACTCTAAATTTCAAATCGATTTCCCCGGAGGAATAGCTCGTCATTCCATATCGTCGCTGCTGGCTGGCTGGCTGGCCGGCCGGGTTGACGAACGTGGAAGCTTCCTGGCGATGCGATGCCAACGATTCTTCTAACCGTCGGCTGTCCCTGGGCACAAGACCCGGTGTCCAAGACGATGCCCTCGCCCCGGCCCGGTGTGCCGGCCACTCTACCGGATTTTCCGCTCGCCAGCGCTGCGGCCTGAAGATGAAATTGATACGTTTGCACCAGGTTCCCGGTGGCGCAATTTATTGGATGTCATTTCCATCGCTTCCCATACCTTCGATTGCTTTTCTGCGGCAGGTTTTTGCGCCTGTGTTCCTCTTGCCTTTTCTTTCAAACCTTGCGCCGGTGCTTTGGTTTGGCTGCTGCCAGCGTTGCCAGCGTACTCATCTCCCGTAATGCGCTTTTGCTCGTTGCTCAATTTTGCTATTTTTGCCATTTTCTTTTACTTTACATTCAAAGCTGCTTCCAACCGTTCGACTCAAAACGGGCCACTTACCTTGCTCACCGCGGGAAGCAGCATTTGCGTCTGAATTGGCGTTTTCCCCTGCAGAAGAAAATCATCCCCCCCACCCCCTCCCACTCGGTTGGTTCGGCGCCCGTCGACGGCAATATGTCAAAAGCATAAGCATAATTATCGATATGTTTTGCAGCCGGTGACAGCCAATGAAACTGATCACTTGACATGGGTGCAGAAGCGTGTACGTAACCCGGTTCCGCCTGTCAGCCGACTGCGCTGAACAGAGGAGGAGGGTTTGCAAGGGGTTTAAAACTTTTTGCGTAACACTCCCGTTGCCAGTGCCCGTGTGTGTGTGTGTGTACGAGCGTGTGAGTAGGGAATGAATTTAACGCTATTAAAATTTCACGATACGAGGAGCTGACACGTTGATGGTCTGCTAAAAACTGCAAACATTTGCTGCAGCAGGTAGTAACGAAACAGGGGAGCAAGCTACACACAGGAAGAAAAGGTTTAGAGATAATAAATAAAAGACGAATTTTAAGTGATTTTTCTTACAATGAAGGTATACGGATAATACAGTTGGCCACGTGAAGGGTATCAACAACATGGAAAGAATAAAATAATATGTGGAGTGAGTCACACACCGTGGTCATGCCACTACTCTTGCTAAGTAGATTGTTCTTTTTTTTGTTTGTATTAATTTGACTGTCCTGCACAGCTTTCTCTTTTAAAAGTTTGGTGTTACTTTCAATCCGGAGATTATTTCATGGCGGTACATCTCAAAAACTCATTTGTTTTGCATATTTCTCTGTTTTAAAATTTCTGTTCCCTTTTCCCTTCAAGAAGATTGTAATTACAAAATTAGTTTAGATATACAAAATATTAAATTTGCACCTTAGACAACAATATTTTATTTTAATTAGAGTTTATTCGATTATTTAAAACACGATTTCCCTAGCTTCTATATTCCGCTCAACTCTTCAAGATGTTGTTTGTTGTGTCTTTTCTCTTTATTCCAAAGAGTGCTTTGATTGAAATCAATTCCCAGCCAATAATGTCAAAACCTAGCCCCTTTAATCTTCTATCAATCTATCAATCTCAATTATTTTGCCCCTTTAGTCCAAAGGGTACTGATGAAGTTTATAAATATCAAACACTGAACGTATGATTGTATCACACTAATTTTTTTTACCGCAGTTCAGCAAAATTTTACTGAAATGTTTTCAGCTGAAACTTCAGTAAATGTTTCAGCTAAAGTAAGATTGCTAAATTTTCTGTAAAAGGATTTCGGTTTGCTGGAATATCAGAAAATAGTATAAAAATTCTTTTTACTGAAAAATCTGCAAGTTTTATTACTGAAGACACCATCAAGACTGTACTTAGTTGGCAGTTGGAAATATGTTGTGGAAATCCATATCAATCTGTTTGAAATAAATAATACTAGAATGAATAATATACTTTTTATTTTAAAAAATCATTACATACCTGATACGTTTAAAAAATTTATTCAAATGGATTCAAATGAAAAACATTTCGAACATTTTGTTTTTATCCAATTATCCTGTATTGAAATGGAAATGCCTTATTCGATGGCATAACAAATGTCAAAATTAATCAGTGGTGCTGCCACTGATTTGTGTTTTGGATGATTTTACTGCATTTTTAGTAAAAATAGCTAAATTTCAGTGAATTGTGTGAAATATGTCAATAAATACTAATCTGCAGCAAAAACGAATTTACTAATTTTAGGCATCCAGTAAAGCTGAAAATCAGTGAAAAGATCTATTACTGAACAGCTTTCAGTAAAATAAATTACTGAAACAAACCTAGAAAACCAGTAAACAAAATGATGAAACTTGTAAAAAGACCCCGTTCTACAGCCTAGGCGATGGTAAATTGACTTAATATCAGTAAAACTTATCAAAATAAGCCTAAAAAAGGGTCGTCCGAAAGAAAATAAGTTTAGAAAATGAACACTTAATCGTGCGTAACTTGTGAAAGTGTCGTTTATCTGGTGCAATAATGATGGCATATGAGTAAGGGAGATGATTACCGAATGGTAGCAAGAAAAAAAAAACACAAAACATTAAGATATTAGGATATAGTGCAAGGGTAGTGTTGGAGATAGAGAATTGGATACGGCGCCTAGAGTTAGGCAAATAGTTGGAAGGACACAAGACGCCATCTTGTACTAAGCGCAAACTACGCGCATCTTATACGTAGTTTGGGGACAGGAAGGGATAGACATCGCTAAAATAACATGTCAGGAAAAAGTCATGCTTCGTTGGGGGCGCACGTCGGTTTGGGGTGTAATTAGTAAGAGGAAAATTAGGTGAAAGCTGTGCCCAAAGCCAAATCTCAGGAAAACGAAATTTATTCCCATTTTACAAGGCAATTCAGTCTTGATATACTTGTACTGTCCATGACAGGTAGTGGTACTATAACACCATAAGGCGCTCTCCGGTGTTCTTGAAGGTAGGCTGATGCCGATTTTGGTCCCTTGCAGGTATCGCTTCTCATACGCCAGGATGATCCAGTGCAGGGCGCAATCTTACACATTTTGGTTCTTTGAACCGGATACACGATCGCCCGATATAGCTATATCATCAGTTAAGCCAGTGTAGTAAAAATGTTGGTTTTTGTGCAACAGTTCGATATCTCTAGACGGCCTACTCATCCCGGTGAGCAGAAGTGCATTGGGCACCAGCTCACGGTCACCCAGCTACGGAGACATCCACTGAAGCCCAAATCATCCCTGTCTTGCTCAAGTGCTCGATCGGATATATTTATTGAGTGTGTTTTATGGGTGGTTTATTGGAATCTAGTTTAGTTTAGTTTTTCCTCAAAATAATCATTTGTTACATTTTAAGTTTTTAGTGGTTGCTTCAGTTACTTTGCTTAAGTTTTTTGTTTTTTGTCAATTTAAAACTTTTAACGGCAACGACAGAACTACATAACACACGGTGAAACGAACGCTCAAAACCAAACGATTCAAGAATTTTGCAATTTCACAAACATCGGTTAAGAATCTTTACACAACCTAGAAATCACAAATACTTTCGAAAACTAACGATCTCAAGTCATTCGCTAAAAGGAAGAAACGAACGAAGACTTTGTTTTTGATCCAAATTTGATTAAATCATTTTATAATTTCTCAACAAAAAATATTTTTACCATAAAAATAAAAACCATAATTACACAATAACAACAGTAAATTAATAGCTAAACAATAACGAAAGTTAAATTAAAGTATGATTGAAAATACGATTGAACTTTCCTTTCGAATGACCCGCATGAGTCAAACAATTTCAATCACATGACGTTTCATGAATGTTTTTATTTCATATCCTCTATTGCAAACGCCAACACCACAAAACGTTTGAAGTTGTGATGGAAATTGCTTGCAGAGCAAAAACAACAGATCCGCAAGCTGCCGTTTGGAAGACTCCTGCAAAAGAATAATCCGCACTCCGGTCGGAAAATGAATCCCTGTACTTCGGACTGCCAGTAGTAGTTACGGGACTTTCTTCCACCAGATTTTTTGCGTTTTTGCGTTGCTTTAACTTCTTTCTAGCCAACCTACTTCGACCGATTCACTTACTTCCTGTGCTGCTGTAAGCATTCTCTTCTCTTTTACCTCTGTTTTCACACCAACAACAGTGCAGCATGGTGGACAATAAAAAGGGGTTGGCAGAAAAGACGACAAAAAAAAAAACTACTTCCATCAACCACAACGACCACCGCCCAAGAAACAAAGAGACCGTCATCCGAACTAATAAAACATCCCTTCTCCCCTTCTTGCCCGTTTCGGTCCGTGCTGCGTTGGCTCCTCAAGAAGTGCCGGAAGAAGAGCTTTACTACCATCCCTTCAACTACGCTTTCCAACCCCTGCTTGCCCCTGTTCAGGGCCGGTCCCTGCTTCCCTCGAAGCGTAACGATTTCCCTCATAATTGAAATGCCAAAGCGGAAATCGTGTGCTGTAGGTGTGAAACTATTGTAACTTTTCCTTCCGGGAAATGAGCCATACTTCTAAGCCGTCTTGTTTTCCATCCAGCCCTTTTTCATCTCTTTCCCACCTTCCGCACAGGGTCCAAACCGAGAGCATCCGCTGTGCATCCGGGTTCGAAGAGTCCCTCCCGCCCGTACCTAGACTCCAGTGACGCAGTGTCTGTTGCGATGCAGCTCGTGCTTTGCCGTTTGATTTCTTCGCCGGCTGCCGTTAAGTTGTCACCCGGGCGCAGCCGCTGCCGCTGCTTCGCCGGCGAATCGTGCTGCAATCGCAATTGTCTCAAGACGCTCACGACAAAGTTGGTAATTTCCTATTTTGCTAGTTTCATAAACAATCATAATTAAAATTAATACTTGTGGAGAAGGGGGGAGGGGGGGGCGAGAGGAGGCGCCCGCCTGGGACGATTGTTTGGAATGGCAAGATGAGACAAAACGTTCGGAAAAGGAGAGCAAGTTGAGCAGTCTCGGGTTGGTGAATCGCTTGAAAGCACACAAAGCGTACAGAGGAAGTTCGCGCAAACACGTTTTCTTCAATTGAGTTCGGGTTTTATCTGTAATAGAATGGAAAGAAGTATCGAAAGGCGAATGATTGGATAGGAAGAAGAAAAAGGGAAGTGATCGTGATACTCACGAACTGCAATCAATAGAAGGGACAGTAGAATCGACAAATGTAGGTTAAGATAAAGAAATGAGTTATTTAAGAAAACGTTGTCAGGTTTAGGGGATTTTTCGTAATTCAAAATAAAAGGACCGGCATTTGAAGTTTTTTCAAACCACCGGTTGGTTCGAGTCTGGCCACACTGGTGTCATGGCGAATCTGACTGATAATTAGTATTGCTATTCCGCTAAACGAACATGTCTGTGTACACAGCAAATTTTCTAAGATTGTTTTAGTAATCTATTTTACTGAAAACTGTTCCATAATATAACTTTTTTGTTGGAATTCAGTAAACCAATTTACTGGATGTCTTTCAGTAATTCAGTTTTTGCTGCAGATCAGTAAGTATTGACATATTTCATACATTTCACTGAATTTCAGCTATTTTTACTAAAAATGCAGTAGAATTATCCAAAACACAAATCAATGGCAGCACCATAGCTTAATTTTCAAATTTGTTGTACCATCGAATAAGGCATTTCCATTTCAATACAGGATAATTGGATAAAAACAAAATGTCACCGTCGCCATGTTCGAAATGTTTTCCATTTGATCAAATCAAATCAAATTTGAAACGTATCAGGAATGTAAATACTTTAAAATAAAAACTATATTATTCATTCTAGTATTATTTATTTCAAACAGATCGATATGGATTTCCACAACATGTTTCCAACTGCCCCCAAAAAAATTCCTTCTTGAGGACGAGTAGCTTAAAAGTTTTGAAATGTTAAAATCATATAACTTTTTTTTCTTTCAAATAAATTTTATTTAAACAAATGATGGTGTCTTTTCGTTACACTGTACTTCAGTAATAAAACTAGCTGACTTTTCATTAAAAGGAATACATATACCATTTACTGATTTTCCAGCAAACCGAAATGCTTTCACTGAAAATTTAGCAATCAAACTGTAATTTTTAAAAAGCAATGCTTAACTGTATAGTCAGTACTCATTTAAACACGCATTCAGCAAACAGGCTGTCACTTCGGACTTTACTGAATGATGCAGTAAAAACACTTTAACTGAAACATTCACTGAAGTTTCAGCTGAAAACATTTCAGTAAAATTTTACTGAACAGTGGTAAAACAATGAGTGTGTATGTTTCGCTTAGTAAACTCACCATTGACTTGAAAAATGTACTGATTTTGCAAAAAAAATAAATTTCCAAATTTCAAAAAGAAGGCAAAAGTCATCATAGATCTATTTTTCTTTGACAATGAAGAATGTGAGACGGTAACTGATAATATTGATCACTAGAGTGTAATGTTAAGTGAATATTTATTCGCAAGAATTGAAGATGAGGACCTTGGAGACATTTGGTTTTAACAAGATGACGCTAAATACCGCACAGCAAATGTATTAATCGATGTTTTGCGCACTGTTTTAGTGTTATAGCATTTTAAATCATATTTTGTGAACCCTTTATATTATAATGAACTCTACAAATAACTTTACCGACACTTTAAACTACTTTACATTCATACAAAGCACCTATGTATCCCATTATTGTGAAAAAAAAACTTAGCATTGGAAAACCATTTCTACATAATTAAGTTACCAAACAACTGGAAAACAGTTCAGGAAGGAGAATTAAAAGAAATATTTTAAGTTTCTAGGCTTTTAAAACATAGGAAATGTGTTTGGGATGATCGTTCTGTCTAGTAGTCTAGACTAGTCTTGTCAGGTTCTTCTTCTTCTTCTTGAGTGGCACAACATCCCAGTAGGGTCAAGACCTAACCAGAGCACCAATGTGCTTTCGCTCTTTCTGTGACTGAGTGTACCCATCCATATATACTTTGTATATAAATACCATTGTGGATTTAATACATTTCTTGATGGCTAGATTACCAAATCTGTCACAAAGATTGGTTTTATTATTTTTCTCCAATTGAGTATATAGAAATTATTCATGCAAGTGAATAAAATCTATACTGAAGACAAACCACAGACATTGAAATTGCTCTTCCCTGCATAACGTAAGAATAGCATCAATCAAGCCATTTAAAAATGCCGTATAATCGAATATAAATTAATATCAGTATAAGGCTATGGGTCTAGTACCAAACACGAGACAAACTACATTAGTTCAAGCGATACATGCTCTCAACTTTTATAAGAACATATTATGAGATAAAAACATTAAGAATAGAAATTTTGTTGATTGTAAAAGGTAGAATTGAACCAAGAGATTTATGAGTGAGGAGCTTGACCATATAGGAAATCTTATATTAGAAATAAAATCTATAAAATATAAAGCTGCTAACGCTCCCGATTGCCGTTGCCCAATAGAATGTCCTCAGACATGCATTAGTTTCTTAATCTCAAAACTTTATCTCTCATTATCGTTTTTTAAAGGAAAAGGACAATGTTGAAGGAAAAAACAAACGAATTGAAAAGTAAATAAAATCTAAGCGATTTTTCTCCGCTTTTCCGTTCCTCACCGAAATAAATTTCAAATTTAAACTGCGGTCAAGCGACATCTATTGGAAAAAGTTGTAAGCCGCCTTCAAAAATAAGCGTAACCAACGCCTGGTTGTATGCAATATTTGTTTCAAATCCCTAAATGTATGCATTTTTTCTCTGCAATGTATGCAACTGTATAACAGATAAATAAAATAAAATTGAGACAGGCAATTGATTTTTAAATACGTAATAGCTTTAAAAACAGCGTTATATATTCATATATATTCCAACTAGATGTTTTAAAAAAAAAGTAAGCTTGAAGTAGGCAAACTCATTAAAACACAAAATCATAAAACAAATCATCTCAAATCTATCTATCCTTTCATTTGCTGTTATTCAATGAAATAACAACATCAATTTCATTTTCACTAAAGGATGTTTTCGACATGAAATTATGCCTTGTTGTATGTTCCCCTTTATTTGCTCTGTTTGTTTCCTTATTAAATTTTTCTTTTCCATGACCGTTAGGTTTCCGTTGTGCAACACAACACGTGTATGTGCATTTTCTATCCTCTCATTGCAGCCAAATAATGCTTCGTAATTTCAAACTTTCATTGAAATTTTATTTTTGAAATTTTATCGTTTTATTTCATTTATTTTCTGCCAACCAAATACTTTGAAACGGAAAATTCAACCTTTTTCCCCGTCGCTGTCAAAACCATCAGTTCCCAGCAGCGCTCTCACCGTGCCGTTTCGCTCTCGTTTTCCCATCTCTTTCACGCCCATTTTCGCCCGCTGCCGCAACCACCTTCACGGGGATGGATTGGAGATTTTCCGGCCGTAGGAAAATTGTAAACAGCTAAATTTTCCTCCGTACCTGCACGCATGCGAACCCCCTGCTGGCACGGGCGTGTAGTTTGTCTTCATTTTTCCGATTCGGTTCCCATTTGTTTCCCTTTCTCGGTGTTGGTGTCGGTGTTTTATTAATGTTTCCCTCCTAATGCTTCGCGTCGGTGCTGCGGGAAATGCGTGAAAACTAGCCGGAATCGATACGGCTCGCTGCTCGGCATTTTTTCTCCCAGGCGAGCCCTTCGGTACCGGTTTTCTGTGTGACAAAGTGCGGCGTGTGTGAAAAATTTCGCATCCAGAACAAAGCAAGCGTGGTGGCTGTGTGTACTTTTCCGGGCGCGTTCGGTGGCGTTTGTAGTTTGTGAAAAGTGCTAAACAGGACAACAAAGTCCCTGCCTAGTCGGGGCTCGTCCTGTCTTGAGACGTGCGAAATGGTTCGCAAAGTGTAAGACGGCGTACAGGAGGGAACGATCGCTGTGTCCTGTTTCCTTCCACTAGGCGTTCGAAGGAATTTATCGATCCGAATCGCACGCAGGTACGTGAAAGCAGCCGAAAAACGGTTTTATTCTTTGCCTTCGTTTTACCGTTTCCTGGGGCACATGCACGGGATTCGCCTTCGGAAATGCAGTTCAATTGAACGATTGCTAATTAAATATATTTCAATTTAATCAAACACCATTTAAAACAAACTACAGCTCAAACATTGTTCTGTAAAACGTTACTTTAGCATTATGGGCTACTTTTTGTTTCCACACCTCCAACGAGCCTCCGGGTTGTAAAGTACCGTTTTACAGCTTTTAGGGTGGCCCAACCCAAAATAAACCATAAAAGACATCATAATACACCCCGCGCTAGGCGGGCCCTCCCCCCTCCTCCCCCTTAATTCCTTTCCCTTTACCGCACCGGAAACTGTTACACTGGGAATTGGAAAACACTTTTGTTCTGCTCGCTGGCCCTTTTTTCTTTTGGCCTCACTTTGCGCACACAGGATTTCTTTTCCACCACGGCCAGTCTCCGGCAGCTCATAAAGCATACTTTTTTATGACAAAATTATGAAACGCGCACGCACGCAGCAACCACTGCAACCGCGACCAATCGGGCAGGGCTTGTTGGCAAGGCGCCCCGAAGAAGTATATCTCGGTTAATTAGTACATTTTCCCAGCACGTGACAACGACGCCATCCGTGCTGAGTAGGCTGCGAGGCTGCCGATCCCCGCTGTGACAAATCGAATCGAAAGGGAAAATGGAAATGTAGGCTATTGTAGCTGCTGGAAACCGGTAACAACGAGCCGCATCGATATGCGTGCCATCCAAAGCAATCGAACCGCTTTTTTTCCCCTCCCTCTTCCCTCGGATGGAGTGGATGGAGGAAGTGAACTGGTTTTTCCCCCGTGCTTCTATTACCTCCCCCATTTGGGGTATTTTAATTTACCGCTATGGGGGTATGTTCCATGGGGAAGGGTCGAATTAAATTGCGGCTCATCTCGCAAAGCTCATTACACCGTTAATTAGTGTGTGCGTGTGTGTGTGCGGTTGCATCTAATCAACCATCACCGCAGCAGTGCTCATCGTCGCATCGATAGTCCATCAATTGGTTTGATTAAAATCTTACAACCCATACACCCCTTTGGGTCACTTTTTGCTCCACGCCTCTGTGGAGATGTAACTTTTCAACGCATTTGCCACACAGGGTCGTTTTTAGATGCACTTTTGCTTTGTGGCCATTCACGCACGCACGTCCTCTATGGGACAGCACGTGAAGCACATTGCGATGTGCGTACGTATGTTTTAAAGCTTCTAACGGGAATTTCTAACGTTCGTGCCGCATTGACACGTGCCTCCCCCCAGTTGGTGGTTGCCTTTTTCTCCCGTTTCTATAATCGATCGGATGTTTACTCGCGACTCTTGCCATGAAAAATTGAGAATGTTTGTTTGTTTTTTGTTTTTTTTTTTTTCGTTGGTAGTTTTCGTTCGTTCCCAGTGCACACACTTTAGTTGGTTAGGTTTGCAGTTTGTTGTTTGAGTTTTACAAAGCGAGACAAAAATAGCAGTTGAGGGTTGTAAGTTTGCCAGTTATTGCTGTTTTAAGATTTAATCAGCACGCTTGTAGCGCAAGGGTGGTAAGTTAATGCACGGACAAGTAAACTGTACTGTGGCTCAACCGGAAGTGAAATTTAGTTTGAGCCAACCCGGCCAGCACATGTCTTGCCGTTATTTAATGGCCCTATTGTTTGACCTCACTGGAACTTATTGTTTTAACCTACAGTTAGACCCATCGATCGAAATTATGTTAGTATATTGGTGACCACATGTTTCTTAAGGAAAACGCAAAACGCAAAAACGCAATACAACACGCAAACGTACCTAGGATTACGTACAGAGGTTGAGTAACAATTTAGACTCAGTTTTTTTGTTTAGAACATGCCTTACTTACTTACTTATCGGGCGCTACAACCGCTTCGCGGTCTTGGCCTGCTGCAACAAACTCCGAAACGGTCTCGCGCCGTCGTCTGCCAATCCATTATCCCGGCCTTGATGGCGGACGCCTCTACGCCATCTTCCCACCTCAGCTTGGGCCTACCACGCCTCCTCTGTCCATGTGGACGGCCTAAGAGGACTTTACGGGCTGGGTAGTCCGAGTCCTTGCGTATGACATGGCCAGCCCACCGGAGCCGGGCGAGCTTAATCCGCTGCAGAACGGAGAGGTCATTGTACAGCTCGTACAGCTCGTCGTTGTATCGGCTCCTCCATTGTCCCTCCTCACGTATGGGCCTTACAGCCTTACATGCCTAACAGTATTGTAATTGTTTTCTTTTAATAGTTTAAAAATGTTGAAATGAGGTGGCTTTTATATGGATTTTCTTTTTTCCTTAGACTCTTTTAGATTTTTTCTTTTATTTTCTTAGACTTATTTCAACAATACCTTTGAGCCAAATTATGAAAATAATTTAGTGTCGCGATTCAACTATCAACTTAAACGTCCTTAGAATTACATGCCAGCCCTGGATTCGAATAGGGAACGGTCTGATCAATATCAATTCTTAACTAAAATCAATATCAATAGAATTAACTAAGTTATAAGTTAAGGTTGGTTCTCTTGAAATTTTATATATGTTCTTTCTCACCACTTTCTTGTTTCAATATGAGTTTCGAAAGCTGTAAAAAACCTTATACTTTTGCTAGAGTATCACTTTACTGTCTTATTTGTTAAAGGATTTTTGTTAATTTAAACTTCTCTGATCTCATATTGCGATGTTGAGATGAGATGCACAAAAAAAAACTTGTAATTTGAGAATGCTTTAAAATTAGCTTAAATTGAGTGCATGGAAGTAAACGACACTATTCTAATATAAAACTCTAGATCCACTTTCTTAAATCAATGTTTTTCGTCATGGATCTAGAATAGCTCGTGGAAATCCTTTCTTGATCAATACGCTCCTGAGTGCACCAGATCTTGTTTCGTATTATTTATGTTGCTTGAATTGCCACATTTGTTGGCCCTTGTTGCTGAATCGAAAATGCTTATCCAAACTTGGGACAAATGGTATTCAGGAGCATATTTTGCTTCAATAACAGATCCTTAATCCATCATGGGGCGGCTAGGTGGTCTCATGGGTAGCGGAGTAGGCCTATTTTATACGATCAGGCCCGACGTTGCCTCCAATCGCATTCGAACCGTTGCCGCCCTGCTATGAATACACTAAGTCACAGCCCCCGTACGCGGAATTAACAATCTTGAGATGAAATGCGGTATGCTCCGGCACAGAAAGAGCCAAAGTATATTGGTGTTCTGGTTAGACTTAGACCCTATAGGGGTTGTTGTGCTAACCAAGTAGAAGAAGAATCTACTCCATCATGTTTTTTGCAACTGATGCTAAGTTTACAATGGTTATGAAATTCAAAGAGAAAGTCTTAAAGTGTTCATAGTGAGAAAACGCCAAGAAAGGCGGCATTTGTTTTGGGATTTGTTTTTTTTTTTCATTATAACGACATGACTGAATTTTGGTGAGGTAGTTTACATTCCAAAGCGCTACAAGATAGATCAGAAGTCTTTATTATTAAATATTAATCTGTTTTCTGTACTTTAAAATTAGTACTTTCATTTTATTCTTCTATAGTTCTATAATCCAGATCATTCTAAGCTTATTATTGGGATAGTTATATGTGACCACCGGTTTACTCTATGCAAAATAATTGGTCATTTTTATAGAGTAGCTGTGTTCACTCAATGTTTAAACCTGTATCAGACTCCTTAGGTTGTTCATCTTGCAACGAAAGCGTGATAAATAAACTCGTGATATGTCCAAATATCTATTCAATTTACTAAAGTCTACTTTACAAATGCTCGATTTGAAATCTATTTTAGAATGCTAAATCATTTTCTTGGATTTTGAAGGGAGCTTTTCATAGATGGTTTCTAGCAAACACTTGTTTTCTATTCATGATATCTGTTATAATTGTTCAAGCCCTTCAAATGAAAGATTATGACACAAAATACCTGATCAACATAGATTTACCAGCCCATACCTCTCAACGGTCTTTGCATAACCGATTCTTCATTGCAGATATTAGTAACAAATAACTCTCCCAACCCTTATACTTTGCAAACCCGTTTCTGGTTACGCAAATATTTACAGCTTCCAGAATGTACCAGAAACCCAGGCCTGTCGCCTAATCGTAAACTATTGCCACTGCATCGGATCGGTTCGGTACGAAGATCTGCTTTAAATTGGCTTAATTCAGTTCATCTCCGTTCTTTCCGTTGCAAAACGCGTTGGTCCATGTTTCGCATTCACTATCGCCCGCATCTAATCGTATTTTCGACCGGCACAGATCTGAAATGGGCCCAACGCCCTCTAACGCTGCACCATTCATCACCTCCCAGCTCGACGGTGCGTGATGCTGGTGGACAAGGAAGCGAATTTAGTATAGGCTTTGTACAGCTTTGACTAACCACATTGCACTGGAATGCACCAGCCAGCCTGGATTAGCGCTGCCCGCAGCATACCCACACATGCCCGTGTCCGGTGTTGCAGATTTAGCTACCCATAAAACATATCGAACGGACAAACAAACGACGACGCGTATGTCTGCCATCAAGTCTCTCGTGCTGCCCCGCTCCCGGAGCTGAATGACATGCATTTTTATGGAGTGAGAGTTAGCTCACTGGTTATGCCAAGCTCCAACGAGCGTTCCAGGGTTTCCGGCAACAGGAATAGAGACATTTCAGCTCTTTCGGTACACAGCAGGAAGTCTGAAGCACCACCGAAACCGAAACCGTTGGGCAGATGTTGTTGTTTTTTCCCTCCTCGATTGTGATGCACTCCATTTTCCTAACCTGTTTGTGGGCCGGGTTGAACGGTTTCTGATGTTGGCTATAAGGTCGGTAGATCACCTTCCCGATCCCTGTGGTGAGCTTGGGAACTCCACAGACACCCGGGTTGACCTACATAAAATTTTCAACTTCTTCCAACGTGTGAAGTGATTCCTGCCGATCGCTTGTCGTCACCAGCAGCATTTAGGCAACGCGAGTGAGGGAAACCTCATAAAGTCTTTCTTTCTTCGGGCTTGTAAACCCTTTGCTCCGAACGAATGTTTGTGGTGGAATGTTGCTGTGGAGAGCTATATTTAACAACATTTTGACGGAACACCGTCCTTTCGCAACTTTGTAAAGAGCCATAGTCTAACGCAAAGCAATGCACCGCTTTTTTTTAATTTTCCGAAGCAAAGATATCCCTCACTCACATTTACGCAGTCAAGTGTACCGAACCGTGTTTATTATCCCGAAAGAAAGTGTAGCCTTTTGCCAATTACCCTGATAATATAAAACGCTTGCACATGCGAGATCAAACAAACGGTGCTTATATTACGTTAGCAACTTCTAACCGCCAACCGGTTGCAAACAATCCGCTCCGAGCAGTTTCCATCTTGGGCCAAAACCCGGAAGTAACGGGTCCGCTACATCCTCACGTAACGTCATTTCGGGAAGTTGAGCAAGTGCACGGCTGCACCTGCGAACCTCCGATGGTTTGGGGCATGATTCCTTCCTCTGTTTACTTTTCCGAACGCATCGCCTAATGCTCTGGCTGTAAATGGCGCACCTCGCCAAGGATTGCTTAACCGCTGTGGGACGTGTTTGTGCCACCTTACGGCATCAGGACGAAACGGTAACGGTTATGATGGTTCCATAACAGCACAGTTGTTAGGAAATCGCGCCCACAAACAGCGCACAGGAAGGGAGAGATAGAACCATGAAGGAAATGCTAATGGAAAGTTGTTTACGATTGTTCCGAGGTACGCGGTAACCGACATAGCACAGTTGCAGCTAAATCTGAGATGCATATGCAAATGTTACGCGAGAGAGCACTAACTGCTCCGTAATGTTACATTGTGGTCTGCAGCTCGAACTTTGCAGACGTGATTCCACGCAAGATGTGGCTTTATCGATGTCTACGTGCTTGATGGTGAATCAATTTAAGCTTCCTTTTTAGGAAAACCCCAAATTGGTCCTAGCTTTCCAGAAGGCGGAGTCCTTTCCCATTAGTGGACCATAAATCTATCAAAAATCGGTGCATCGCGCTGTGAACGGTACTTGAGCTAAAGAGAAGCAAAAAAAACAGTGGTTTCAAGCAATCTCCCATCTCACATCTCCGTCCCAAAAAATCGGGGACCAAGAGCGACCAGCTGTTGAAGTTCCTATCCCTAGCTGGTACTCATAAATTAGCACACTACTGGAAATTAACTCCTGTTAATTTTCCTACTGCAGTGCCATAAATCCTGAATGAGGAAGCCCCTCCAAGAGCGACACAAAGAGTTTGTGTGAGAGAGAGAGAGAGAGAGAGAGAGAAAGAACCAAAACAAGCCGATGGCACTTTACCGGTTGCAGAAAACTGATACGTCTCGGTATGAGGTCGGGATATTAAAAAAAGGTCTACCAATGCAGTGCCGTGCGCCTCGGGAGCATCCGTTTGCTGAACTGTGCAGTTTGGTGCTGGTTCTATTTCCTCTACTGCTCTGCCTTGCTTGACGAGTGCCGGTTGCAGTTGTCGATCGTTGTTCAATCGCATCGTTGCCATCGCAAAAAAAAGGGGAAAGAAAGAAGTGATCAGATGTGTCTGCTTTTTCGTTTGCATCCTTTTCGAGAAGGATTCAGTCCTATCGAACGGTGGTAATTTGATACATTTATGGTGATTTTATTACGAGTTCTTTTTGTGTTCTCTTGTCTTGTTGGAGATATTAGATGAAGAATGGAAGGGACATCTTGCTTTTTTATTTTAGGATAGATTTTATCCGATATCATAGCTGGTCGTCAAATTGATCGTATTTTGAACATTCTTAAGGTTTTATCAATACTTTATGTATGTTTTGGAATTTCCATAGAAATCTTCCAAAGAAAGCATTAAAGCAGAAGAAAGGTATAATTTATCGTCCAACGCCACAGACAGTCCTTCTGACAGTTTGATCTTCAAAACGACAAATATTATCCTTTCATATTCTCCTTCCCACTTTCCACTGTAGCCGTTCGTTTTCAAGAGCACTTCGGTCTGCTACTGAGCGTTCCCTTATAGAAACCACCACCTTATACCGCCGGCATGTCGTCCTTTCGATTGTCCCTTTTCCCGTTGACAGAAGCTCTAAGCGCAATCAACAAACTGGCAACGGCACGACCACGCTCTCCCTGTGTGCTAAGATAGACCGAGCGTAGAGAGAAGAATAAAAAAAAAACACATGAAATAAGCGTTTTCCAGTATAGAACGAGAGCTTAAAAAAACCGAAATAACCAACAGCCCCGTACCACGGCGAGGTAAACTTGTCCTGTGCAAATGGCGCTTTGTCGGGTTTCTGGCGGCGCAGGACCGCCACTGTACCCTAGCCCCTAGCCGACAGGTAGACAGGGCAAATAACGGATCGGGCCCGGTTCCAAGAGCGAAAAGGTGCATGTTTGAGGGTTTTTGATTTTTTTCTCCCTTAACCTGGCATTCCACCGGAATCGTTTCACGGCTCAACCAAAAACCGCCCCTGGTGCGTCCCTTGCAAATGCTGCGGCTAATCGGGAAGCGTTTTTTTTTTGACCGAAAGGAACATCGCAGCGGAGGGATGAATTCTTCGGAATGGGGTTTCTCTGCGTTTCCTTTGGAGTTTCGCTAACGGAGGCTCTGTCCCGAGAACGCATCACATCATCACAAACATTCGAAAACAACCGTGTGTGTGTGTGTGTGTGTGTGTGTGTGTGTATGTGTGTGTGTGTATGTGGACTAGATTCGGGAAGGGAAGGAAAATCCGACCAGGATACCGAACCTGATTCCTGCAAACTCGGGCTCATCAGCCGACGGGTGATAAGCGCACGTTTGTTTGTATTTACCGGGTTCCCCTAGCCAAAGGTTAACGACAGGTTGACCATGCTGAAAAGGTACCGACATCCGGTGTGCAACCGGAAAGGAATGGTCCGGATGTTCCGTCATCACCATCTAGGCCACGCCTGAAAATGGGAAAACTGCCGGATCGATCATTTCGCATGCATGAATGTTGCTGAAAGGGAGTTTTGGACACGTACACAATCTTCAAATCTTGCATGAAAAAGAACGTTAAATGTAACTTTAATTCAGCTCCGTGCGAAAAAGGCATACTTTATCCATTTTTGCACCACTCGTTTTTCACAAACCGGCTCATTTATCGAACCGTAAATAAAATTTCCTCTTCGATGATGTTCAGATTAAGCCATTTCCTCCCTCGGTCGCACTCTCTCTCTCTCTCTCTCTCTCTCTCTGTCTCTCACGCACAGCAACACCGTGTGTGACCACCGCAGCGCGCAGGGAGTTAAATCAGCTGCCAACAGTCACCCATTTATCAGCCCCTTCACTTCATTTTCCTCGTGCGCGCGTCTAGTCGCATCTCCCGCGCCTCGAAGATCGATCGACCCGCATACCCGGGTTTGGTTTTTATCTCGCTTTTAACACAACCCTGCCTGGGGAACCTCGGTAGACGACGCATACATTCCTTATCAACCGTCTGCATCTCGAGCTGTAGATCGATGTGTGTGTACGATGCATTCTTGCAGCTTGTGGCTTGTGGAAAGGCTTTCCGGTTGGAGCCGAGGAAGCCGGTTAAATCACTTCTCTTAACATTTCCATTTGCCGGGGTCAGAAATTTTAATATGCCAGCAAATAGATGACGGTACCAGCCGATTGGTTTCACATTAATTTTCATCTGCCTTCATTTTTTTAACACTTTCTTCTCGTGGCCTTCGGAACGCGTGTGCCTGTGCTAGAGCTGTGAAATGAACTAAAATCGTTCGGTTCATTCAGTTCCTTTTGGATTGTGAGTTATTCGATCCACTAGGCATAAAGTTGTTAGTTATATTATTTAAGTTTTATTCATTAGTTTTTTGCTATTTTTAATTGTAATTCATTGCATTTATAACGGTCCCTTTGAAGCGTGTTACAAAACTGTTTTTGTGTAAATAAAATAGAAAACTGAAAACGAGTTTTAAGGATGAATTTAATTACAATCGCTTATGCATAGAATAGACAGTACTTGTCAACATAACTCATAGCACGCTATCATTAAAGCATCAGGAATTATTAATTAAAAAAGAGAACCTTACAGTTATTTTCTTGTTATCAGTCTTCCGTCAAAACTGTCACAACTAACGTTATCCTTCAATTAGTATGACTAGGACATACATTGTGCCTTTAAAAGGAATGTGCAATTTAAAAGTAAAAATCTAACAAAGAATTCATCGAGACCTACGATCTTAGTCAGTTTATGTCCAGTCAAGAAAAAGGATGCTTCTGAGTATAGAAAGACGGACTAGTTTCTAAAACAGGAAGGGTGTTACCTATCTCCAAATTAATAATGAAGAATTCTTAGAATTCTTAAAATAATTGTAATTATTTTCAATTTATTTCACTATCAGTCCACCGGACTCATAACCAATTGAACGTTTGGTTGTACTAAATTGAATTATAATGTTTCCTAATAGCCCATCTTTTAAAACGCCTATGAAAAATGTTTCGTTGACTGGGGAAAATATTATAATTGTTTGTTGCATCGGTGGCGTCCTAATTTTAAGAGTGAAAAATAAATTGTGAAAATAAATAAAATTTCAGAATATTTGAAAGCTTTTAAGTTTATTTGAACGAAAAAAAGGAAAATCACTTTATTCAAGATCATTATGAAATAGAGCTGATTTGTACACCTCCAGCATGCAAATAGGTGTGTATTTAACCATTCAAACACATCTTTTAGGTACTCTTTACATCTAGCCTTGCACAGCTCAACAATCAACATTTAGCTTTTCCCTAGGCTCACCCTATGGAAGGGTCGTTTCGTTTCGGCACCTTTCTAAATCTCCCAGCACGTGCATATTTATTGCGCAGCTTGAAGTCTGTCAAGAATTCACAAATCTCCCGCCAGTGTGGCTCGCTCGGCCACTAGCAGATGCAGTCACGACGGTGTCCGGTCGGAACGGCTAAGGAATATTATGCAATAAGTCAGCTGTCTAGGGCTGCAAAAGAAGCCGCCAAGTTGCGCCACTGACGCAACTGTGCCATCTACCAGCGTAGGGAAGCTAGGGATGGTAGGGAACGAAAGAGAGGTGTTTATTTTGGAAATGAATATGTACGCTTGTTTGATTATTTGTACATCGATTTGGGTTGAGGGTGGTAATGAGGGGTTTTCTCCCTCGATCCAGGCAGTCGTGTATCGCTTGCGAGTGTTTTAAACAAATATGTCGATCGAACGTCAGGCATCAAACGAGAAGCGGCTTATAGAAACGGTGGTAGACTCTCTTCCTGGAAAGGAGAAAGGAGATTTGGGAACTCGCTGCCTTTGGGTTGGCTGATGGTTGATTCAACCTCGTTGCCCAATATTATTTTCACCCTCTGGAAACGTATTAAAAGCAGTGTACGAAGCGTAGAAATAGTTTAGATTTGGTTCGATTTCGTCACGACGCAGGAAACGATCAATCGACACACCTCGCGCGGGTTTGATTTCCACGCCTTTTCTACACCACTTGCTCAACTTTTCCGGCCGGGTTTTGTGGTTGCGATTGGGGAGTCAGACAGTCAGCGGCTGACATTTGCTTCCGGAGCGCTTTCTGTCACTGGATATCATGCTGTTCGTGTGCCGTTGACACATGCAAACGGATTCTGGGAGTTCTATATCGGGCTGGAAATTCGGTTGCTGTGACCTTAACTTTTCGGCTGGTCGGTCCCTCGTTGGTTCGAAAAATCGGTCCCTCGTTAGTTTAAAAAACGTGCTGTAAGGAAAATTGCCTCAGGACATACTTTTGTTTCTGAAGCGTTATGACTTAAAAAAGGGTGAATGCATGGAAAAGGTTTGAAAGAGTGTGAGAAAGCAGTTTTTTTATCTCGTTTTAAATGAGAACATTTACTACCGTGACCTTGGTGAAACGTCGCGCTTAAACATAACCGTGAAAAAGGGGTTTCAGGGTTTTGGGTTTTGCTAACGATCCGTTAAAAGGCTTATTTTATAGCAATTAATAACCCTGTTTGAAGGTATCACAATTTGTATAATTTGTTTAACGTGACTGTTTGCCAAAGGAAAAAGGGCTTGTGAATTCAGCAGGGCGCTGCTATTCTAGACCTAAGGAACTGTGTTACAATTTTTATTTAATATTAAATAGTTTCTCATCAGGTCATAGTATTATGAAGCAATTTAAAACAAACTGTTTTGCACAGTTGTCACATTTTTCTTGCTCAAAAACCCATAGTAGAGTCCCTGTTATCAAAGTTTTACTCAAAGTCGAAAATTTTCGTCTTTAAGGCCAGAAGGGTTTTTTTTCTTTAAATCATGATTTTAGTTATCATCATCAATTTGTTAGATCAATTTATATATTTATTTATTTAATCAATTATTTTTAATTTATTTGTTAAGCTTTCGATGTTATCGGGCAACATGTCAAAATAACAGATAATTATGACTTAACAAACTGGTTTACAAAAAGGACGCACGACTTTTTCTCGAATACGCTGACGAAGCTTACTACCTGATACATTGAAATCAACTATTGAACCTTACTTATGATATAGAACCTTCATTTGTATTAGTAGATCGTAAGCACGAAAGACTGTAAATTTGAATGGAATTCTCAATAGCTGCCTAACACAAAGTCCTCTGCAAGGAGTATCTAGACTAATCAAACTAAAAATCTCAGGTACATCGTATTCTCCTATCAAAATTTTGTGCATAAAGACAAGTTGAGCGGATTTTCTACTCTGAAAAAGTGTATCGAGCCCAAACAATAAACATCTGGTCTCATAAAAAGGACGAGGAATCTGTTAAGACCAGGGTCCATACATTCAACAACACAATTTATTACATGAAGGCACAGAAATGCCACTAACTTTTGTGACTTCAAACAATCGTTTAAAATTTTAAATTAAGTATAATTTTTTTTTAAATAAAGTAGAACTGAAAATATGTTATAAATTGAAATCGTTTATAATTATGTCACTGTTTGGATCAGCTGTTTGCATAAATCTAAAGATATTATTTTGGTTTTGTTCAGTGGCAAAAATTGATGAACAAATAATCTTTGAAACTTCTTATTTTACAGTCATAAATATACGCGCACTATCAAAAATTGATAACGTAGTATGGCAAACAATGTAGTACGTGCGTGATACAAAAATTGTGACCTAGCCTCAACATTTCTCTGAAAACAAAATGCAAATTTCCATTCCATCAAACTTGATCATGAAAAGCTCTGAACCGCGCCTTTATGTATGCGATACTCCATTCTATTTCACATTTTATTTTGTTTTTATTAAGGTTTCAGAGAATCCAGCAAAAGAGTAAAATGTTGTAGCTACAAACCCGATTGTGGTTTATGGTACGTTCCACTCCATAGTCGATCGTACATTCAATTAAACGTGCTTTGCTTTGGTAAATATGTACGAAACCTTACCGCAAGCTCAATTCTCTTTGATTTAAAACATCAAACGTCTCTTTCGGTACATATGCATTCACCAGCAACACACCCGGAAGGCATTGTATGATTCAATTTCCATCATTACCATTGGAAAAGCGAGTTCGTTCTGCAAATATCCTGATTCTCATTGCAACCACCCTCATTGGCTCCCCGGGATACCTTGGAGCACCAAAAAGGCAGTTGATTTGCTGCGCTGCTGCGTCGCTGTGCGATGTATTGATGGCCTGCTGGTTGAGTTGCAAAACTAAGTTCCGGTACCAGTAAGGTACCGCAATGCATTTGCAATTGCTGGTAGAGTTGGCTTGTAAACAACAGCCATATTTTGCCATTTGGAAGCGGTTTGCTACACTCCACCCGTTCGAAGCTGCAACACTACAACAATGCAGAAGTCTAAATATTTACGATTCTTCTGCCTTTTTCTTAGATGCAACTGTAGCATCTGCCACACTCTTCAAACGCTGCTGGAGATGCTAGAGGACAAGCTCATCAACCTTTTGTCGATCGATACACAGCGGTTGCGGTTGTTCCGTAAATGACCTCACGCTGTCTAATGCCATCTTCTCCTGTGTGCAGTGGGCAGAATATGTTGTCACAACAAGAGCTCCCACGAGACACCAGGCAAATGGGAAGATTTGCATCTTACGAAGCTACTGCTCCCACTGACGATGTGCGATTTTATTTACTGCCCTTGTCAGATCGTTGCTGCCGTCATATTCATCACGCGCAGCTCTATCACGCTGCTGCATGGGGTAGAAAAACAACTCACAAATAAACTAGAGAAGCTGAGTAAAAATCCTTCCGCTCACGATATTCCATCACAAGCCAGAACCAAGCGCAGCCGAATTGGTTTGATTCTGTGCAGTATGAGCATTCCCTTTCCAGTGTCTGGCTAACAAACAACATCAGCAGCCAAGCTAGCGTGAATTCCACAGCGTGAATTCCCCACGGTATGTTGCGGCCTTACCACACAAAGAGTTGATGATGGAAAAATTGGCTACATTGCTGACTCTAAGCTGCTTAGCGTCTCCTGATCTGCTTAACAAGGAAGCAGGAGAGTTTCGAGGGACCGTGTCTAGGGTCGACTTTATTTTGGGTTGCGGCCATTATCGTTTTCAATGCGCACGCTGGTCCATCCGCTGCTCGTTGGGCCTGCGACGGGATGTGTATGTGTGTTCACTATGTGCATGATACAATCCTTGTGCTTCTGCTTTGGCTGGTGGCTGTCACCATTGCCATTGACAAACAATCAGCCAGAGTCGGTCTACTGAGTATGGCCTTTTTTAGGTGAAATTCCATCAGCACATCATCACAAGTGGCTCGGTTTGGTCCTTCCGTTCTCGCCGATGCGTTGATATGTTTTCCAATTTCCATACCCATCCCTTGGCGTATTTTGTTTTTACGAATATATGTGTACATGCTTCGTACGATGACACTCCCATATTCTAAGCTCATTTAGGTGAGGCGCTTTGCGCCCTCAATGGCATAATTTGGTTGGTGGTCGAGGTGGCTTATTTGATGGGGTTGCCATTGAAAAGGTGATATGCTACGTGTTGTAGTGGGTTTTTGCACTCATTATGGTTGGCTTATGGTATATGTATTTTTATGGGGATATCAATACCGTGCAAGGAAATGGTTTAATTACACGGCGAGATTAAATGTATGATTCATGCATTTATAAATAATTTTCACTAAGTCCAAATGTGTTTCTATATGAATTGACCTCACATACTGTTGAGGAAATTTGTTAACAATTATATTTTTTGAAAGCAAAAAAAATGATATACTTTCGATGTTTCTTAAACTGCCTTTTTAATATTTTTATATTATGGCTTTCCATATCTGAAGCTGCTTGCAATTCTTTCATCGTTGTCAATTATCATCATTGTCCATTCATTGTATTAACCAATAAAATAAACAACAAGATTTGATGAACCCATAGTAACTGAATGGGCACTTGTTCATTTTTTTGTTTTTAACATTACCACCATTGCCTTCGGGATTTGGATAGAAACGAATTTAAACATGGACGGGGAAATTAGAGCTCCTTTACATATAAAAGACGTGCATTAGAGTATGCCGTTTTTACTTAAGAAAAGATATAAAATACTTGTGTAATGTTGTCAATTTTAGTTTTCAATGTGAATAATTGTTAAAGCTAGGATTTTGTGTGAAAATAATTGTACCTGGTACCTCACAAACATTTTTGTAACACAATAGTATCATAATAAGTAATACTACCTGTACGTTTCAACAAAAATAAAAATACTTTCTTTTGAATATTATTCTATTGGCTCTTCCTAAAAGATAGAAATAATTATCTCCATTAAGAAATATTACATTTTGATGGTACATTTTAGATTGAATAGAATTACTCAAACACTCACACCAGAAAATGAAAAAGTAAAAAACACAGCTTCAATGTCTTGAAAAAAACCAGAATCACTTTTATTTGAAAATATGCCAACGTTTTACACAACCGCAGCACATTACAGCACAACTGCGTCAGTTGTTTTCGGAATCTTTTCACATTTAAGTCAATCCTTCTAAATTAAAGCCACAATCTTAACATACTATTTTGCAGTTTCAGTACTCAAGTCTGTGATATAAACCATTTGTGCTGCATTGAACACAATTTAGCTGTTTCCGCTTCGTAAAGCCATCAATTATTGTGCAAAATATTAGGAAAATAATCTACGTGCAAGTGTTGAACAGCGTGCAGTGATTACAATATCAAGTGATAATGCTGAACCGAATTGTGCATTCAACATATAAATTTGAGGCTTTAGCAGTTAATTTGACACTGGAAAAAATCAAGTATATGTTTCAAGGATATCACATAAGTCCCTTTGCTGTACACTTCCCATTCAGACTGCATCCTTTTACACAAGACAGACTTTCCTGAGGTGGATGCTCCAAGTCAAAGATAACTAACCAAAAAACTGTCAGATCTGGACCCCAACTCTCCTGGTTGTTGTATAGAAACTCTCCTGGTAGCTGAATAGAAGAAACTGATTTTAAAATTATAGTACTATATATAGCGAATATTTTAGGCCACATCATTATTCAAAGAAGTTAATTAGAGCGCTGTGTGTATCAATTGTATCAACAGAATGATTTAAATTAGTAGTTTATTCTTCTTTCAATCTAATGATTTTTTTATAATCATGTTTAATAATGGTATTTTCTTTATTTCACTAAAGCAGTTCGTCTTTCAGTCCATGTTTTGCGTAATATTAAAAATCCCCCAAAAACCACCGGCACGCACACGCTTACCAAACTAAACTTTCATCTCAATTCTGTTTCTTTTGAACATTCTTTTGCACCGTTTTCCCATTGACTGTCGCCTTCCCCGCGCCGGAGGTATTGGTGGCACTGGCGGAGTTTTTCAACTTACGCTTGTGCGTTTTACGCAATATGACCTGAATCAACGTGGCAAACAATCCCACCGGAATCATGGTGATTAGCACCAGTATGGACGCGACGTCCACCACGTGCCTAGGCCAAAAGGATAGGTACAGTGCTCCACTGCGCAAATAATTCACGCCACTGTTTTGCTTCAGCACGTAGTCTACGTAGTACAGGACTTTGTCCATCGGTTTCAGCGGCTGCTCACGGAACTGTCGCGAAGCTTTCAAGGCTGCGGCGCGATATCTGTAACAGAAGTTAGTTTTCCCGATGTTGATTGAGTGTAAAATGTGGTTTGTTACAGTTGCTACTTACGATGGGTCGCTCAGCATCTGGTTGATGGTGTGCAACACCTGCTCCTCGCTTATGTTCTGATAGTTGAGCTTCAGCCCATAGCCCGCCTCGATCGCTCGGTTGACAAGAATTTCCTGATCTCCTGCCAGCGGTAGTCCGACGATCGGTTTGCCATAGTGCACCGTCTCCATCATGCTGAGCAATCCACCGTGCGTGATGTGCAATCGCACGTTCGGATGGGCGAGTAGCTGCTGCTGCGGCATCCACGGGCCAATGATCACGTTGGCCGACTGGTTCGGCAAGGTGGCATTTTCCCACCTCCAGATGATCAGCACCTGGCTCAGCTTGGCGAACGCACCGACGAACGCCTCCCGCAAGCTGTCCGGGAAATCGGCCGACCGAATGTTCGTACCCATGCTGAAGTAAATGACCCCATTCTTGGCCTTCTCCACCCAGTTGATCACATCCTGCGAGAAGCCCGTGTCCTCCAACTGTCGAATGTGCGCCCCGCCGATCTCGATCATGTTTGGCACGAACGGGCGGGCAAAGTTAATCACCGGATGGCTGTTCACCATCACCAAACTGACGTTGTGAATCAGATCCAGCAGGGGCGGTAGGTCGCGCCGACCAAAGTACCGCTGGTAGACGGCTTCCTGGGAGGGCAGGTACAGGTACTTGTAGTTAAACTGCTCGCAGATCGACACGAACGTGTTCCACACGCGCTGCACCAGATGCATTCGGTCGGAGTAGCCCAGCGAGGGGATCGGATTGTAGGCCGGGTTGTGCGGGTTGGCCACCATCTCGTTCGTGTACTTGTTGGGGGCATCGGCGCTGTACACAATCGCCGGCACGCCGTAATGATAAGCTAACCTGTAAAATGTGTGGACGTCTTGTCGTGATAAGATTGTCGCTCGTATCGGTCCGCGTGGGTTGGCATTGGGATTGGGAACGGAGGTTCCTTAGCTTTGGTTTACTTACCCGAGCAAACTTTCACACAACACCTGATCCAGGATTAGCAGGTCAAAGGTTTCGGCTGGGTCGTTTAGCAGCTTCTGGACCACCGGATGACCCAGCGTATAGTCGGCCATGGCTGCCGTACCGTAGATGAGGTTGGTATTGCCATAGAAGCTCGATTTGTCTCGCTTGGTAAACACGTTCGCGTGTAGTCCATAATCTGCCCACAGAACCGCACAGAAGGCGTTTTATAATCGAGAGAGTTTTGATAAGACGTCCCGAACTACCGTACCTTCTATGTGGCTAAACAATCCAGTTATCCTCAGCTGTCGAATGTTCTCGTTCGCATACTGCACCTCAAACGGACTCACGATCGTTACCTGGAGGAGAAGGTCCACAGTTCAAACAAACGTAGTAAACGCACTTTCACGGCACCCTGACGTCATCTCACTTACATTGTGCCCTCTGGCAGCGAGTGCCTCAAACAGCACCTGTCCAAAGATGTAGTTTGTCTTGCTGATGCTCGGAAACACGGCCAGTATCTTTGCCGCACTGGACGTCCTGCACGTGCCGCCCAGCACGAAGACTGCCACTGCCAGCCAACCCAACGCAGACCTGATGCCTGCGACCATACCTACTACTGATGCGTCTGAAGTGTCTGGTGAAATACACGCGGTGTATTACTCACGCCAAACTTACCGGTGTGAACGTCTGACAGACAAACAACCGATGTCGAAGCGCTTAGCCATACTGACGTAGTCCACTCTGCTGCCGCTCGCCGATAATGTGAAGCAGGGGCTCGCGCGCTACAAGCCTTGCACTGATAGCGACAAGCGTCTTCGATAAGACGCACCGAAAACATCGAATTCTAGCGCTCCACGTCGCTTACCGTGGAGCAATCTGGAACGCGGTTCTCATTAGGCCCCATTGTGAGCCGTAAACGTTCCAAATGGGAAGGAAGGCTTTTGGTACACGTGCTAAATTAGCCATACCGGATGCTGAAGGGTGCACGTTTTTATCGAATTTCACACTCCCACAACAATGTCCACATTATATGCGACCTTGAAACAGGGATGTTTGGCGTGCTGTATCCCTAGACAGAATCGCTCCCTCGGGCTACACACTACGCACAGATGGAACAAGCAGAAGAGAGCAAGAGAAAAATCGATATTTTTCGTACATTATGCCTGGGGTGTCCTGATGGTGGTGGTGGTGTTGATTGTATGAAAGAGTCGTGCCAATCCCCCTATGGCCAGCGTTTAAACAATCGCGTTTCATCGGCTTCGTATGCTGCACAGCATCTAAAACCCCGCGCAGAACCCGGTACTGTCTGTTGTCATAGTAACAGGGGATATATCCTGCGACTCCGCATCATGTCTGTCTGGCCGTGCTGTCCTCGTGTGTCCTGTTCTTCACTGTTCTTCACCGACCCGACGCACCGACGAAAGCAAACAGCAACTCACACGCACACTCTCTAAACGTAATAAAGAGGAGAAACCGTTTTGCAATCCTGGAATGGGTTTTGTGCAGAATGGTGGCGTAGTTTTGATGCTGCCGGCCCTTCATCTTTCCAAAGTGGCAATTTCTACTACTGGTACTGCTAACACCAGGTCGCTGTCTCCAACCAGAAGGAATCGAATTTTTCCTCGCAAACATCATGAACAACATGCAGAAGCAGCAAACGCGTTGTGGTGTGGTGGTGGTGCCTTGTTTTTTCAGCAACCCGCAACTTTGCCTGGAAATGGGAAAGGCGTGGAAAGTCCCGGGCACGTTTAGCATAACCGTACGCCGACGCTTAAACATGTTGTTTTTATTATGACTCGGGCTCGCTCGCTGTTTATTGAACGGTGGATGTAATATTAAAAGAGATGATGCGTATGCCTGGCGTTTGGCTTTTCCCGAACGGGCATTTGGTGTTTGTGTTGTGTGCTCTTATGATTCATCTAATAAACTTAGAGTTTTTTTAGCGTTATTAAGCTTTCCCATAAAGGTAAATGGGCTGCTTTCATACAAGAAATAATCTTACGTTTAATGTTGAGCCATTTCGTTTCTTCTTATATCGCCAATGGAGATGAGGATAATAAACCAATGGTAATGAGAACAATATTCTAATTAATTCAATCATCATGTTTTTAAATAATCTTTCAAGAAAACTGGCAAGCTTTTCACGAAACTAGCTTCAATTTTGAAATATTAAAGCAATAATTTCCAAATTCAGATTGTTTTAAAACAACTTTCTTTTAAATTTGTTATTAACAAAACAATTCTTTTTTAAAGTTGTTTTGTAATACTTCGGTTAATTTATACTTTAGTTTATTATATAGGTTTACATAATTAGGATAATATAATCTAGGTTCGTTTGCCTCGATAGTTTAAGTATAACTCACGAGGCAAACAAAACTGAGAATAAATGTAACAAAAATAACAAATTATACCTTGGTAAATCAGCAATTGGGCTTGGCCGCTACAACCGAAATAAAACAAATTCTTTGGTTAATTGATTACAGTAGAAAATCTATTCAGATGTATATTGCAAGACAATTTATACTCATCGCATCAATGTGGGCAACTAAGGATTACTATTTATAGCATTTTTTATGATTATCAAATGCATAGTTGTAATAAAACATTGAACACTTACAACGAAATGGGCAGTCAAAATTAAATTTGTTGAAATGTGTCAATATGCTAATTTGTTTCTATTGTCCTTTTAATTTTTAATAAAAGCAAAGCTAACAGAGAGAATATCTTAGAATATAACGGTGTACTCAATTTATTCTTAATATGTTTGCATGTTTTTCATATTTTACCCTACATCTATGGTACATGATATTCAGAATAAGAACAATAATAAAAGAATTTTCTGAAATATGAAACCAAAGGATTTATTTTTTTTTTTTATTTAAATTTTATTTTTGTGTGCTGTGCCCATGTAAAGAATACAATACACACTGCATCAACGCACCATCATATTGCAAAATATAAATCTTAATTAATTTACATTTTTGTTCCCTCTACTGATCTCCTTTCTTTACCACACTCGTTACCAGCACTTTTGAATCCATGTTGGTTGCTCTATTTACAAGTTGTCATCCTCCTATCATTATGCCATCTTCATGAATGAAAAATAATTTCATGCATAGTTTCACAGCATGCGTCACAACAACATCCCAACCAAGATCTTCTCAACCTAAACTTTACAAATGTTTCACTTGAGTATCATGTTGCAATAAGGTCGAAATCCCAGGTGTAGTCTGCCGACCGGGAAAACAATCCATCGTCGTATAGTTCACCAACACTCACCCGTCCCGTGATGCCATTATTTGCACGGGGACAGACCGTCCGAAAATCCCTACGGTTTTTATTTAACCAACTTTAAGCCACCGGTGCCGGTGCAACGTTCGCTGCAGTGGCAGCCTCGGCCCAGCGAATGCATCAGCTGTTGCGTGCCTGGGTCTCATTTTACGGCTTACCGAAACCATCTGCCACGCTTTCATCCTACGCATTCATCCATCCATCCATTCACGCTACGATGCATTGTTCCTGCGTGCGTGGTCGCTCGTGCGTTTTACACGCTGCATGTCTAACCTTAGGACCTCGGTCCTTTGCCCACCTGGTCAGTAAATTCGGTCTGCGGCCAGCATTACAATTACAAACCGTGGACAAACTTCTGTCCCTTCGTTGGAGGGTGTAGTTGCGCCCGACGCTATTTGCTCTTGACGATCTCGTGGTATGCTTGTTCCTTTTCGGTTTTCCTCTCCTCTGTTTCAGGGTGATAATTGCACGGACAATGCGCGGCAAGATCTTGAAATTCAACGGTTCCAGACAAACGTTCTCAAAAGCAATTTCACGCCTTATTAGACGTTTTATTGCCTTGTGGTAATAAATGTAATACACGTTTTTTCGATGGATTGTTTTTTCTCTCCATCCTTCCCAGAAGCATGCATGCCCTTCGAGTGTAAGGATTTTAATTGGATTCTTCCGGTAATTCCTGTTTGCCAAAATATTTCATCAAAAAGCTTCCTTGGTAAAAGTTTTACTTTTTGAGGAGTAAGTTTGCCTTCCTGCTCAACCCGACTGTACTCGCTCACACGAAGCAAAGTCATTCCCGGTGGACACAATTGGCCTTTGGCTGGGGAAGGAAACAGGAAAGCAAGTCACTCCGGTCATCTAAGCCCTATGTGGCAGATTAGTTGTTGAACCATAACCTAAACACGGCTCGAACTTTCCCTACCTTACATGCCATACACACACACACACACACGCACACATGGATAGTCAAAATATTCCCCATTCTGTTGCGACCGATACAAGTACAACTTTTCTTAAGCTGCTTTCGTTCTGCATGCCGCGCACGGGTGGAAGCATATTCTCATCGGTGCTTGCCTATGGGGGAAATAAGAAATAAATCTTTTATCCATCATCTTACCCCGTCCAGCTGACAGAAGTTTGACTTAACGTTCTCCCACGAGACCACTTCATATGTTTTTATTTCCCTCCGCGTTTAACCGTGAGCCCTCGGTAATATCAAAAGTTTTTTTTTGTGGGATTGAGCATCGACTTTATGTTCGAAGCAGAACATTGATTTTCTTGGCCCACAAATCCCCATTTTGACCTCTTTGAAAACAGTTGCCCGTGCACTATCGTACCAGGGTTGCATTTAGAAGTGATTCCTTGATATTTAGTGCTGCATGTTGTGATGCAATAAACCATGTTCGCACATAAAACCAACCACTGCTGACCTACGTGCACTTCTAAACGGTTATGTTCTTTATGTACACACTAACTAGCTCAAATGGTGCACTTTTTCGCTGATTGATTCTACTTTTATTTGTCCTTCAAGGACACAATACGCTTCGTTCTGCAGCAACACTGCATGGCTAGAGCGCACCGAACAAACCATATTCATAGCATAGTAAATCCGAAACATAATAAATCTCCTGCCAGCAATTCAACATGACAGAAAATGGGATTTATTATGTACATACACAAACCGTACAACCGTGCCTCCTTCACGGGAAAAACCCCCATCAAGACCTTATGACGTTGTCCAACGGGGCACCAGAGGTCCCCGTGTTGTTATTCTCATTACAATCTAGGGCCAGCGTGGTCCTGGTTGTACTTCACGCGACCGAGGTGTTGCCTCCACAGCGGAAAAGTTTGTGTTGAAATGAGAAAAATTGTACGGAAAAAACAACCTCCCACCGTTGTCGCCGTAGGATGTTCTCGTACAGGAAGAAAGATGAACAATTTAGAACTAAATTCTGCATGTTGTTTCTGTGAGCGTAGCTGGTATTTATTTGAACGACAACTGTTGCTAATGTACAAATGAGGTTATGATTGTAATTTTTGGTCCTTTTTCATTCGCTTTTGTTTATCATATATATCAAGTACATTATGCAGGTCTTAAGTTCCTGCAAAATAAATCGTTTTGCTGATGACACAGTAATATTTATATCGCGAAAAGAAGTGAAACAGTCTCAATCTCTTTTGAATGCAGACTTGGTGACTTTGGATGGCTGGTTGAAATACAAGAAACTCGCATTAAACATTAGTAAAACACTCTACATGGTGACGAAGGAGTGGATCGGCCAGATTTCCATTGCTATCAACAAAGAAACCATTACCAGTGTGTCCCAGGTTAAATATCTGAGAATCACTGTGGACGATGGGCTTTCGTGCACACATTGATGGGGTCATCGCTAAGGTAGCAAAGAAGTGTGGTGTGATGACTAGAGTGGGGAACAACCTAATTTTTTTGGGAATGTTCACCTCTACTAATCGTTTTGATTTTTGTCCATCAATATTGTTCCTAGGCAATCTGACACCGTCTGCAATTTTGCTGGATGTTAGTTCCTGCAATGGATGTTAGTCGAGCAGCAGATAGAGTGATACTCGTATTCAAACTCCTGAGGGGCTTGTTATGGGGGTACCTTGGAGAAAGAGTAGTTAGGGTTTCAGACGTTCACCGGTACAATACTCGAAGAGCTCATGATCCCACAACGTCGAACTATTCTAAAGTATTTGGCAGGAATTCATTATCTTGCAAAGGAATGCAATGGTACAATAGCATGCCAAGAGAGATTGCCGAGGCTGCAAACGTTCGCGAGTTCAGACGCTTATGTGCCGTGTATGTAAAACAGGTGTTAAGTAGAGCAGAGAGTTTCCACGACTTCCTTCTGTAGGAAAGTCGTGCTAACCGTTGCACGCTAGGAAAAGAGAGCTGACTGGTCTTTTCCGTGAAGGATCACTTTGATCTCACTACTTCGTGATTGAGTAAGAACTTAGAAACAAATAACTTAAGATGATTCGCCATTTTCAAACCTATGTTGGGGTAATCGTCATCATCATCATCATCCGCTGCTGTTTTTTTTTCTTTATCAATAAATATGAAGGATAGAGATAATTTTTTAAATTATCTTAAAGGTATCATATTGTCCTAAAATGTACGTAACAGTACTAGAAACTACAACCTTGCATATCTAAATATTGCTGTACATAAACAAGAGTTACTCCCAGGCTGCAAACGATGGCCCGAAAGACCAGCAAGCTCAGTTTATAATGCTTGGTTCATGACTTTACTGATTTTTTTAGCAATTTATTGATATTTTATCTATAAAATAGTCAAAATTTGGTAAATGAAACATTTAACAACCGATTTTACTAGGATTCATTGCTTATTTTACAATTTTTCACTGTTTGAATAAAATGATCAAATGACACGTAGAGCTATCTCCTACCACTTCTTTTTGATTGTGTCACTGCATTGTTGTTTTCCTCAGTCAGACAACAAAAACAAAGCAACAAACAGTAGCAAGCGGAAGATCTTATGCTAAGTGGAAGATCATATGATTATGTGTGCGAATACCTTTAGCTGTATTTTGATGAATATTTTTTGTGTAATTGTCATAGATAAGAGTTTTTCAAAGTGGATAATATATAATTCGCAGCTGTATCACCTGTGATGATTATGTAGATCTAGAACCACACATTCTCCGTAGAAAATACCTTACAACTATGAGCAATATGAACAAACCAAATATATGATTTAGTTCATCAAGTAATGGTTATAATTTGGATATTATATAAATTGTATGTATATTGTAAGTTCCTCAAAGCCCTTTTAAGCTAGAACACTGCTGAAGGTAACGCGAGATATTTCTTCGTATATCCTCATAAACAATGTAAAATGTAAATTTATTACTATTCCTCTGATAGCGGATAACAATTTTGACTGTGAAAACTTTTTTTGTGCTCTTAAAGCATGACTAAGTGGTACATAGTTGTCAAAGAAAATATGTGTTTTTTTTTAGCTCATATCATATTCGTATTTTTTCATATTTTTTTAAAGAATAAAGCAAATAAGGGCTTCGTTCTTGGTTCATCGGCTTTAACCAGCATTTCCTACCAAATAAATTTCACGATCAGTTCTGGTAGTTTCTAACTCCGTGTATCTTCCAAGGTTTAAAGAAAATATTTGCGCCTTTTATATAGCGCTATTTTTGTCGTCATTAAATCAGATTAAATGGACTCACGATACAGACTCACAAGAACAATACACAATTTGGGGTAGCACCAAGGTTCGATTCCAGTAGGGAAAACGCACGCAAACACACAATCCACACGAAAACGAGTAAGGAGAAACAAAACCATACAACAGTGCCTACCAAGAGAAGAGATTCAGAAGGCGGGGAAGACAGCGACGCGACTTTTTTTTTGCATCCTAAAAAACATCGCCGGTCTAAACTGGTGTTATTAAGACGTCTTTCGGAGGTCTTTTTGTAGGCAGAAAGACCACCAAAAGACGTCTTTTTACCTGTCATTTGCAGCCTGGGACTAATAACCAGTGAGTAATGTGAAATCAATCTGTTAGCAAAGTGAATAAATCATTTTACTCCTTAGTAGTAAATCTAAAAGACTCTCGAAACGATTACAAGCTCTTCGAGCTGATTAGCCACTCACTCAAGTGTGTTAAATTACAAAGAGTGAGATAAAATATAATGAGTCAGTGGTCATTGGTACGAAGAGTTAAATCATGCTTCATTGAACAGACCGTTCGTAAACTATAAAACTTGCTCTTCTAACCGTTTCGACGAACGAACAGTAACGCACAGAACTATTCACATTACTTACCATCGTTAATGCTCAAAAGTTTGTCCCTAAAATTAGTTGAAGCATCCTCTCGGAGCAACAACCCAGCAAACCCAACTCTCATCGCACGCTCATTAGGAAAAGAACGATTAGAAATCATGTGACAAGCGCAGATGCTCCTGCTCCGCAATGCAATAATGCCGGTTTCAGTTTGTTTGTTTCCCACCATATCAATGCTCGGAAGCGTTTATTGCTCTCATGCATACAGCACACCAGCTACAGATGCCATTAATGTTCATTTTATTGGTTGGTCCTAAGGTACTTAACCATACACACCGGTTCGCCTGAACCGTGGCAGGTCCTCTTGCGGGGTCCTCTTGAACCACATTTCGAACAGTGTCGCCCAGGAAGCCTTTGAGAACCAACATACACAAACACACTCATACCGGTACCGGAAAAACGAGCTATAAAATTTTCACTTTCTCACTCTTTTCCTTACCATTTTCTTTTCGTGCCACCACCAGCAGCGTAACCGTTGGCACTTTGCGAACCCAACAATGCAATGCCGCTGCAGCACCCAAGCTAGTATGTGTGTGCCAACGTTGCATGTGGAGTGCAATGGTCGTCGACAGAAGATTTACGATGTTTTTCAATCACCCAAAAGCCACGTAGCCCGAAATCAACGGCCAACGTGGCTACAGGCTCTGCTTTGTCGGGATTTGTGGATGGCTTTCAGGGGGAGCCACCATTCGACACAGTTTTTCGATGGACGAAAAGTGCAATTTGTCACGGACTTGTTGCACCCGGTCCGGGGAAACTTCCACTTGCGGCTGCAAATGGCTCGGCTCGGAAATGGCTTCGGTTGCGGAGGTTTTTAATTTTTCTCGCCCTTTCCCAATCCGAACAAAATCACAACTCCACACAACTTCGTGTCGATCCGTTGGACGTCCGTGATAAGCTAATAGGATGGAGCGGCAACGCTGCCACTTCATCCATCAATTTGGACTGCGTCCAAAAGGGCTGTTGCAAACATGATTGATGAAACTGGCGTGCAGGCAAAATTTGCTTACAACTTTTTGGCTGAGGCACAGAAATTTTATCTAAAAACAATTGTGAAACAATTGCTTTGTACGAAAGCGCAAGCCTCGCAAGTCTTTGACAGGCTTTGTTTGTGCCTGTTTTTCTGACACTTTCAGAATTAATTGAAGTGGTACACGCCACCACGAGAAAGATGCACCATACGCGACTCATCGCGCATCTATCATCACGCCGACCATTTCTCTGTGCGATGCCGATGCACTGCGGTGCGTTACTGTTTATTTACTTTACTCAACTGTCACTGTATGATTTATTAATAGAGTGCAACAATTTCCTGGTTCGGATGCGCTTTCCATTATCGCTCGGGTGCCATCGGCAGCACTAGCTTCGATGACTAAAATACTGCGCTCCGGCACCCAGCATTGTCTCAAGTGTTGTTCTACGCAAGTGTCAGACATTGAGCTCGTGTTTCCTTGCATCAAACACTTTCTAGTTTTTTCCTCTTTTTGGTTGGTACTGTTTCTACAAACACAACGCATCATCCAGAGTGCGGAAAGAAAACTATCGTACACACAAGTTCTAATCATAACGAAGCAGCTGTTTTACTAGGAATGAGCGGTAAGACACACCAAAGACCAAGATGTGAAACAAAATAAAAGTCTTGCAGTCTAAACGATAGGCATTATTATGATAAAGGAAGTAAGCGAAAAGTTCAATCATATCAACAACAACACCAAACTTAGTTTGCTAACATTGTTCGCACCATAGTCCTAGCGCCATTTTTCATCATGTTTCTTCTCGTCCGTTTTGAATCATTATAATTAATGGTTAATAAGCAGAGAGTCACTACAGCAGAATGACGGTCATTAGTGATAAGCGGGAAAGTTTTAATTGAATTAATTAGAATGACCACTGAATAGAGTTGTCTGCGGAGATAAAGTATGTTGAGTGTAATTTGGTTTACAGCTTCAACGTATTATGGAGGGTCATTAATGTTTGATATGTAGAGTAATTACAAACGCAAACATCAATTAACCGAAAATTATAGTTTAAGTTCAAATTTAAAATATGTTGGCATATTTAATAGCACCAAAAGTTTAACCAAAAACGAGCTTCAAGATAGCACAATTTTACCTCTGTTAGCATATTATTAACCCCTAAATTAAACATTAATATATTCCACCCAAATATTCAAAGACTCATTTAGGAGCTATTTTTCACTTCACCCTCGCAAATGCGGTACATTCAAATTCGGAGATAATGATCGTGTAGTCGCGCCTGTCCATCCAATCCCTTCCGTCCCAAAGCCGACTACCTAATTACAGTAGCTCACCACCACCGAGCCACGTTTCTTCTGCTGCTGTCAGTGATCGCGACCCAACATTCGGCTGGGAGTGATGGGCACGAGAGCAAATGCAGGTCAATAGCATTTGCTGAAGAGCCTACTGCAGCATGGTTCAGTTGCATCTCTGACGGTGGAGGCAAACAAACGATCGAATTGTTGCTTTCCCCCCAAGCCCAGATACAAACTGTTCTTTTTCTGACAATTTCCCCGGCTCCCGGTTTGCTCGGTCCCACCAAAGAGTCGAGTAAGCGAGGTACGTGCGCCGTTCAAGGGTACATATTTAAATTGGTGAAAGAACCCACGCTCTGTGTAAATTCAAACAGTGGCCCCTATTTGTTTGCCGGTGACAGCGCAGAGCCGCGTGTTGGAAGAAGTAGCTTTGCAGTGACCCACAGATCCGAACGCAACGATTACGATCGCGGTCGGTCGCTGTCACATGCGGCTTTCGGGCTATCTCTTCCAGCGAGCACCACCGCCAGACATGCTAGCGTCATTGAAATGTCGGCATACCGACTGATGGGACATATCAATGAAAGCATCTACCGAACTGGGAAACGATCTTCATCTTAATGAAGACCAAAAAAAGCAACGGATCCTGCTTCATGATAGATATGTCCACTGTTGAAGATGTTGGAAGGTTCTTGTTCCACGGCCAAAAAGCATCTAACCACGTTTACCACTTCGATTGTTTTCTTGGACAGAGTCCAAGCAAGGCTAAATTTAGAGAAACGCAATGATTTTACGTACTTGGAGCTTCTACAATAATATTCACAACTCGTTAGAGATAGAAATTCAAAGCATTCAAATAATTCCATCTGGTTGTCAAAAACGCTGACCGTACATGTATAAGTTCAAGCGAACCATAAAATTTTACCTTTAATTTGTGACTAATTTTATTTCGTCTCAAATGCCGTGTGAAGATTTCTTACGCTTGGATGCATTCCCTTCTCCATTTAAAAAACCGATGACTCATCTCAGAAATTCCCATAATTCCGCAAGGGAATTTGTTGAACCTTTGATGTCACATACCACATCTTCGCTTTCTAGGGACGCTGATGGTGTGGAACGTAGTTTCGGTATTATTTATGCAAGATCTATAAATACACTCCCTCGCCGGAGAGTCTCAAAAACTTGCTAGAAGTTGTGGATTTTACTGGGCAGCATAGGACACCGAGCGACCCAGCGACCACGGCAGTGTTGGCGACAGCATGCGTGACAGCATGTCTAGAAGAAGCCCAGTTGGACGTGTGTTGTGGTCTATTGGGGATGTCAGCAGTGCAGTGTAATGTTTTCCTGTAACATCTGCAGCGTCTTGCTGTATAAACACTGGGGACAAGAAACTGATGCACTAAAGCGATTGCATCATCGGTCATGAGCATAATAATAGATTTTATGTTGCACGATAGCCAGTAAATAATAAAATCGAGCCATTTTTCCAAGCGTTTCAGGCACGAACACGTCTGCTGACGTCAAACGCAAACAGTTGACTAATACAATTGTTTCCCCAAAACGGTAGTCGGTATCAAAGCGAGGCATAATGAAGACTGATTTCGTTCAACGCTACCAGTGTTGTAGCATAATGGCACATGCATTAACCCAGCTGACTGGGCCGCCACTGTTAAAGCCTTATCTACTTTCCTCAATAAAAAAAAACTAAACTTCATCAGCGTGTGACCCAACCGTTGCCATCGAATGGATCGTCCAATAAAATTCGAATCAAACAATTAACCGCAACCGAACGAAGTTCGTAGGGTCAGGCGTGGTAGAAACCACGGTAGAATAGCAACAGTAGGTCATCCGGTTGTTGATCTTTTGTCAAGATGGATTCCAACCCGACGATAGGCTCCAATTGACTGCAAACTGGTATTGACCCTTACCAGTTGGGAAGCCGAAAAAGGCGCTACCTTTCTTCAGTGTTTTGCTTTTGTACTGTGCCGACAGCTGAAGACGTCTTGAGACGCGTCATCAATTATACCGAGCTGCAGGATGGAAAGATGAAATCCATTTTTTATTAGTCCTCCGAGCACATGCTCTGGTTGTAGCGTGACAGTGTGCAGGATAAACATGTTTTCAGGTGTCTACAGTTATTTTTTACGAAACGAAACAAATCAATTTCCAGGTTTGCGTCTTGTCCATTCCGGATCAAAAACCACAACATAAGCCCCTCGAGCGGTACCTGAGCGGAGCTTTAAGGTTTGTTAAACAAATAGGAAAACATTGAACTGAAAGGTCCGAAACGATAAGCTCAAGCTTAGCTGAAGGATTTTCACCTCTTTGGGATTACAATCGCACAAAACGTCAGGAAGGGCACTTTTTGTAATGAGAATTAGCTTCGAACTGAGGATTCTCGTATGACAAAGAGTCCTCCAGGCTTTTGTAATCCTTACCCAATCATAAAGAAGATTGTGGTGTAGGACACAGGATGTAAGCAGAGTGTCGGGTTGAATTATGCAGCTTGAAGGAAACTTTTTAAGTTGTTTTCTGAGAAGTGTAAACATGCTTCTGCTTACCAGTGCTGGCGTTAAGAAGTTCTTGGTAGGAGCATCTTTAAGATGCTTATCATTGGCTCTATTCTGCACTGGATTGGTTCAACTTACATAGGCATTTATTGTCAAAGGACTCGTCTTTGAGCGTCACAATATTTGGATTGAAGAGTTTATTTCATATTCTATGCAGGTTGGAGCCACTAGCGACTCTAATGAGTTCATGCGTTACTTAAATTATTAAAAAAAAGTTTTGTAACGGCGCCCTATTGGAAATTAAATATCATCAGATTCCTTCTTGAATTGATTCATTTGACTTGACATCTTTTTGTTGTTTCATTTCAGCTCTTGCTTATTTTTAGCTATCAGTATACCGCATCAAACAAACGTAGCTCCGAAAGCTCAACTGCCTGAGCTCTTTCGGTGGTTCAGGAACAATAAACCAACATTGCTCAATCCACTAAAGGTAGGTTACTGCAAATCAGTTTACTGTAAGATGGTATTCTCAAGGCAACTCTTTTAATTGCCACCTGATTGGGGTCTCAATGAAGAATGAATTCCAACACCTCCAGTGCCGCACGGGAATCGGAAACCGTATGTCCATTAAAATTGTGTCGCAGTTTCTGTTAAGGAGCCGGCTGTTCAGGCCGCACAGACTTTGCGCGTGCTGCGTTAAGTGCGACTAGTTTTAGCATACCGTGGATGATTTTTAATTCTACACCTTCCATAGCAATCGCGTTTGATGGTCGGCTAAAAGACGATGCCCTTTTAATAGAAGTGCTTGGCGTTTGCGCAGTTCGCACTTTAAAAGGCTTTTCTTGAAACTGCACATTCCTATACGATTCCGGCTTTGTAACGACTCCATCAGTAATTGACACACGAAGTCGGTCCGTTTGCTTTATGACCGTACATGTTTGGGTGGTAAAATTCTTCTTTCTTAATGTTTTTTTTGTCAGTGATGGTACGCAGACGCACCGTGAAGCATCAGATTAAATGCTTTGATACGAACGAAAACACTCATTAGGAATTCTGTCGTCACATATGTCGTCGATGGGTGAATTTATTGTTAGAGTTGATTATAGTGCGATGAAAATATGAATTTATTCTTTAATGATATTTCAACTATCCATTTTTATTGCCTTTGGCTTACTGTTTTACTTATTTATCATGCGATACAACCAATTCTTGACCCTTGCCTGATTCAAAACGGCTTAAAACCACTCATAGTCATGCAGTATCGATTAGTCATACAGTAAGCCACTTAGCCTAGCATTTATGGTGGCAAAAAGTCCTTCTGAGAATCTTTTCCACTTGAATTTGGTTAAGGGGTCCCTTGGTATATGACGTTGCTTATAGTCATTCTTAGTAACCTTCAAAGTTTGGATTGCAAAAAAGGCTATTTACATTTATGAAGAGATAATCGACATTAAACTGTAATTCAGAAATCTTCTTCAATATTTGTCGCATTGGAAAAAAAGGTCAGTTGTTGAATTTCAGAAGCTTAGTTCAGAACCTTCTAGTTGTTGCAGTCCATCTTAGCAGCCTTCTCTTCATTGATGCGTCCGCGCGTCAATTCATACGTGAATTTTTATTTTTTATGTACGTTCAATCTAATCTATAAATCAATCAATATAATAAAAAATCATTTATAAGCTTTTCTCGTAGGTTCTGCAATTTATTACACTCATCACTTTTCTGTGAATTCTTTAATTCATGTGTTCATGTGCTTAGTTTTATTTGGTTATGAAAAGTTTTTGATAAAAAGTGTTTCAAAAGGAAGAAGGCTGGAAATGACTTTCGGTAAAGCAAGTTTATTCTAACTTACTACAATTTTTCCCTTTAGCACAGACGGTTGTTCGTGTTTCATCAATACTAGCTGGCGTTAACACGATACTGTCTGCCCATGAACCCACAAACTATTGCACTGGCTTTTCCTGCTTAATGAAAAATTACGTTAAACCCCATATCGATGTTAATGAACTTGAGTATTATTTAATTTTATTAATTTGATTTTGCATAGCAATACGGCCTAGCCATTACTACCGAATAAATAAAAATTTGATTGTACTTTGTGCATGCTTGGCACAAGCTAGAACTACGATAATTAAATTGAAATAAGTGTCCATACATCACTTCAACATCTAATATCAACCACTTTAGTGAAGTATTCTGTCACTCGACCACCGACTTTACATTTCTCATTAAGTGTTGACTAGTTATTTTTCTCTATTTGCATATACATTACTGCAAATAAAAGGAACCCCATATTCAAGAGGCTGCGAAGAAAAACTGGAATAGAATCTCGCACCACCGAATCGTACAAACAGAAGAAACAGAAACACGATCCACAACGCAAACGAGGTGTAGTTGGTTGTTAGGTGTGTGTTTTTGTTTGATCAAGCTAAGCACTGGCCGGAAATTAATTTTCCCCTTTTGGTGTGTGTGTGAGTGCGCCAGCCGCGGCGTATGCATTCATAATTTTGATCGTTTCCATTCAACAGGAGGTGTGGAGGTTGACGTTTCCTCGCCAACGGGTAGCACGGTCGCTACCCGGGAACGTTGGGAGGAGGCGTTTCATGAATGCATATTTTATGGTTGCTGATTACTTGAGCTAGGTCCGTATCCCTCCCGACGGTAGGCGACATCTTGCCGACATTACATATAATAACCACCAGCGCCAAGAGCCCAAGACCCTCCTGGACAAACTGGAACAAAATCCATCCACCATGACCATTCCCGATTGTTTTTCGTACACGATACACACAGGCTGTATGATGTTTTATGATTTTTTTCATCCTTCTTTTCCACCATCGTTTGCGTATTGGAGCGAAGCGGAGCCAAAACCATGCCTAACCAAGCGTTAAATTATATTAACAAATTTATTCACAACATTAACGAGACCCAAAGTGCATTGTTGCGAACGATGAAGTGCAGCGCACCGTTTGTGTTTGGTACGGGGCTGTTTTGTTAAACCGGTGGACAGTAATCGGGCGTTCCGACAGATTTCAAAGCTGCCAGTCATTGCTGTCGGTACGACAAACGCCACAATTCTGGCAGATGACGCCATGGGCTAAATGTGACATTTTTGGGGACGTTTTTTATGTGTGTTAGCAGAATGTATGTGCTGTTGCTAAACTCACTGGAACACGCTGGATGTCCGAAACGTTGGCGTTCTCTTTCGCCATGCTCTGTCATTTTTTGCACTAACCAGACGGCGACGGGGAAATGTTAAACGAAACGAAATTAATATTCTGCTGCCTGTGAGCAACCGGCATATGTTGGGCTCGATTGCACATGTTTGCCATTTATGTTGCGAGTGTGTCTCAATGCTCACACGCAGATAGAGAGAATGTGCAGATCATGGGTGACACTTGCCTGTCACACCTTTGTGATGTATTTGTTGGGAAGCGTCTGGTGAGTGTGGAAAATGTGTGCATAATGTTTCCCCAATTCCCGCCAGTGTCCCCAATAGAGATTGGAAGAGGCACTCAGTAATATGGATTACTTCAGAGATTTTGAGTAAGAAAATTTAATTCTAGCTTTTACTAATTTTTCACAATTTAAATGTAAATGAACCATTTAATTTCTCATCTAGACCGGACTCACTATGTTTTAACTCTTTCATTTGTTATTTAACTCTCGGTAAATACAATCATGAGGACAAGATGATTTTAGCATTGGTTTTAAAATTTTTTTTTTTACTGTGTTTACTTTAGTCATCATGTCATGCGATGGCGATGTCATTACGAATGAATTAAACATAGTGAGCAAGTTTAATCATTATGAGTGAGTTAAATGAGTGAATGTGAGGTAGTGAGTTAGTGGTTAGTCGGCACTGAGAGTTAATACATCATTGAGTTATTTATCTCATGAGTGAGTGAATGGCTTGTTGGCACGAAGAGTTGAATAACCAGAGCCCGAAGAGATGATTTAAATCGTCCCATTCATTACTAACCTTCAACCTATTTCCTCACTCTGGTTCAGTTTGTACATCACTAGTTCCCAACATGTTGTAGCATGTCATCTAGAATCATTTAAATAAAATTTAAATTTCTGTTGCCCTTTTTGACAGATTTTCTACAACGTCCAACAAATTATGTTTGCTAAAAAACGTGCCTTAAACCCTTCTCTAATATTTTTCAAATCCATTTCCACTATGCCCATCATCAGAATGAAAGAGCGAGACACGTCACCTACTCACTGTTGCTATTAATAAATATGCGTCGTTTCGGCGGCACAGCCAAACAATAAGCGCAAGAAAGTCACTCCCGGCCCCGAACACACTTACGCAAAGCCGCCTTAAGCCGCCTGACGTGACCGGAAGTGCATGTGTTCCCGCTCTTACTCCCTTCCCTCCCTGTTCATCCCGAGAGTGCTTTCAACGCTCACCTGCACGCCTCACACCGGTGAGCGGATGCTTGATGAGTAAAAACTCGATTAGCAATTCTCAACGCTGCCCTTGGACAACGACGGCGCAACGCGACTTCACTCGTGGGGCGCACACGGACCCGCTGCTGATGATGCTATCATATTTATTTGCGCAATCACGCGCATGGCACCGTTTCGCGAGAAAAACGCAGCTGAGTTGATGTATTGAGTGAGGCTAGTCAGCGCCAGTTCGGACCTTACCAGCAAACCCCTTTTCGCAACACAGTTTAACCTGTGTTTTATGAGCAGTGAGTATGTGGTTTTTAATTCGCTGGTCTCGCTGTGCAAACATTAATCACCCCAATCTGTGGGTGGGAGGGGTTGATGTTTTGATGGTGGTCACTCGCCCTCACGCCCACGCGTAAGGTGTGCAACCGTTATTAGCCGACAGGAAATCATATCCGGACGTCCGATAGTGGAAGTGGAAAATTAACGGGAAAAGATTAATGGCGGGCGTGTGCGTGCGTGTGAAAGGATTTGCCAATCCTGACGGTGCCCACGCGCCCATCCGCCCCAACCAAGTAAGCGTTTGCACCTCTTTACACTTTTGCTCAGTTGATAGATGGCGTCCCGGTAAAGTCCCATCATCAGCCATAAAACTATCAGTAAGCATACACTTTTGGAGCTTCACCTTACTGTGTTCACCTTTCGTGTGCGTCGCACAAACTGTCCAGCAGCAAAAGCTGGATGAATTGAAATACGATAAATTGCTCGTCAAACATCGAACGTTCGGCAAACGGTTCTGAAGCTTCGATAGCTTACCACGTTCGCTTAAGCCGTTCCTCTTAAGCGATGGATTACCGGGGCGCAGTGTAGCTAGCAAGTATGGCAATTACTTTAGAAAACGTTCAACGCTCGATTCACCTCAAACACCAACGTGCAGAGTGGGCTTATGTGGGCCTCGTGGTAAATGATGCAACCGAAGCGGAATGGAAATGCCTTCTACCTTCTGCATTCTACCGCTCTACCGACTGGACCTAAGAAGCTTAAAAGCCGTGGTCGTTTTTTTTTACTTGCTTTGCACACTCGAAAACGCCTCGTAAAACCACCCAGTAACGCGAGTAAATCGATCGTCCGGTCGCTCGATGACACGTTGCAAGGGGTGAGAAAAAACACTACCGGTAGTAAAAATGCAACCCATCCGTGGCTAAACCACCACGAAGGGGAAGTTCTGTTTAAGCTTACACTAACGAAGAAGAAAAAAATCGGTCTCTCTACGCGGCGATAGTGGATGTAATCCTTCGTCCGAAAGCGGTAAGACTTTTCACTGCAACAGAGCAGTGAAGATTTTCTTTCGTTTCAAATTGAACTGAAGAGCCTCTCTTCCTATCAGAAAAAATATTGAAAGACAGTCAACTTTTTTAAGCTTTGCAGGTTTTCTTATGGAAAGATCAGAAAACGCTAGAAGCGAACGAGCATGGTAATCGATTGGCTTTTTGATAAAGATTCGACTCTACTGGTTTGATTTGCACAGACGTGTTCCAAATTTGGCAAGAAAATGGTGGTCAAATCGATAGTCCATTTTTTGGTATAATGAGGATAAATGGAGAAAATGAAACTTCAGGTTTCAGTCGAAAAGCGATATATTCAGTCTTGTTCATCATCAAATTGTATAAGAGTTGACGTTCGAAATCGTACTGTAATAACGTTCTTTGATAAAAACTCTTTAATTCTTCAAAAAAATAAGTGGTCTGTTGGATTAGATAATAATACTAAGCAGTAATAACATGATGCTGTACGATTCGTTAAGGTTACGAGGGAGTTAAGATTAAAAGGTAGTTAAGATTCTTAATAGGATTATGGTTTTGAGATAAAAACATTTTAAATTTTTCCGATCAATTTTTCCAACGCTCTCTTCGCAAAACGGAGAGAAGATTACCAAAATCCATTCAAAGTTCCAATTCTTCATAACAATAAATAACAAACACAGTTTTTACTAGTGCATTGAACACAAACATTTACTTCCTTTTAGAAGATGCTTCTGACAGTTTTCAGAATTACGTGTTGAATTTCATAGCAAAACTATTGCTTCAACATTAGAGATTTTATGAGAGCTTATAGTTTTAACGTTTCAATGGATTATTTCTCCAGACATTGTAGACAATTCTTACCATCTAGTACTGCAAGTGATATCGTGTAAGATCTTCCAAAAACCCTTTAGAATCAAACTAAGGTTTCTATGTTTTTGTTTCCTATAGCATAATTGTAGTCAATAATACGGTAGTTTCTGGTATTAAACGTAAATCTAGCCGTACCTGATTTGTATTACGATCGGTTCAAATAAATTAGAATACACTGCCAACATTTTCCTAAAATTTCTTTTAACTAGTGGAACATTCTGGATACCGTTGCCTTCTAAGCTCTAGCTTCCTATTCCGAAAATTCGTGCATGAATTCTCGTGCGATAATCTATTCAGTCCCTATGCAATGCTAGGCAAACGATTCCTTATTCCCTTACTTTAGCATAAGAACCCGATAGACGAGATGTAACCCAGTCCTAATTCATCCCCACAAACGGTCTTGTCTGAAAAACGGAGCTCAGGAAATTATTCCCTTTTTCATAGGGATACAGGTGAAATAACATACTCAGCAACAAAGAAGAGGACTAGGAAGCGTAACCTCCTCCCTGCAAACACTAAGGGGTACGAGCTAAGAGATAAAACAGTCTCAATCTCCACTAGCAGCGCATGGTCCTTCATGGGCCAGCAGCACTGTTGCCATTAAATATTTATGAGCAAAGTTGAAGTACATAAATTAAGCGTCAATGTAAGATAGCACTCCGAGCGAGTTTGTTTCATTTTACCAGCTACTACTTTCGTTTGTTTACCCATTCAGGCATTAGCTTCTCGTGGACTTTTCAACGATTTGGTCAGGTTTCGGATCGGGTAAAACCATTAAGAACGCATTAAAAACAACTGGGAAACAAAAAAAAATACGTTACACACGAATCTGTTCTAGCATTTAAAAAAGGCCCTTTTCGTAGGAATGTTTTTAAAACTGATATTTAAAGTACCAGTACACTGTATATTTCTGAATGAAACAAAAATAAAGCATGCTCCACTTTCAATTTAACTTCTGGACAGGTGCAGCAGAAGCAATCCGTTTAATGCGGGGCGAGTTTTCGAATAAGGCAAAAGATCATAAAAATCCATTTGTTTGCCAAACTCATTTCAGAATTGCACTTGTCCCGTTTTTTATTTTGCATCTCCGCACCGCGGTGGCCTCGAGTGGAATGATAAACGCACGCACACATCCCGGTCAGTGGGTTAAGGTTAACAGGTTCTGTTCTTTCCTTTTTTCATTCTGTCGCATTATATCACACCAATCCTTCGTTCGTCGCCCGATAGGAGATAATTATTTTCCCTTCTTTCATTTCAATCGTTTTTGCTGCAATTCGTTCCACAAAAAGTATGAACTACAGCATTACCTTTTACTCCAGGTCTAGATACGCGCTTGCTACGCAACGATAGTTTGCAAAACTTTCGTTTTCCGAAGGCAAAACAGTTTTATTGCGAAACCTTTGACTCTGCATGATTTATGAGACTGGTTGAAGGTTGAGCCATAAAAGAACGGTATTCATCAGACGCATCAGGGTGTGAGCAGCTCACCTGCAGTCAAACTTTGAAGTTCAGGGTTTTAGCGCAACGTTTCTGCGATGAAACGGAAGCTATAATTATGCTGTCCACGCATAACATCGGCCATATTTTACATCGTTCGCAAACAAGATACAAAACAACAAGCTTGTCCAACCAAGCCTTTGAGGATTTAAAAACACTATAAAAACATTCACAAGAAAACTGCTACAGTAACTGGTTGTGCAGCAATAAAACTGTATTTTCAGACAATATTTCACGGCTTTGACTCTTTAATATCTTAAATAGGACCCATTCTCAAGATTGAGCCCTATTGTGTCGCCAATTACTGTTGCTGTGGTCGCATCGCCGTATCGCAAAAATAAGACTCAACATTTACGACCAACACCAAGCTGCATTAAAATTGAATAATGCTCTTTTAAACGCTCCACAGCGAATGGAAGGATTCGTTTTAATCCGCATACTAGTTACGAGCGCCCAAGACTGACTCTGCTGCGCCTTCACAACACCCAGTGACCGGCGGAACCGGTCAGGCGGCTGCAAACTGCAGTGAAACTGCATCCACCAGCCGGGCATGCATGGGATGAGTAATGCCCCTTCCACCAGAGATCGCGATCACGATCACGATCGAACGGACGGCACCAACACGACGGTACCCCCCACTTGCCCGGGACGACGCTACGTGTGAGAGGTTACTGCACTTTTATGCTTGTCGGCTGGGATGGTCCCCCTTCTCGCTGCGTCTCTGGATCGATCGATGCAGGGTGCGGAGCGGCCGAGTCCGCTTTAACAGGGAACTGAATGGAATGGTACCGGCCGATTCGTTCCCATTCTTTCGATGCCTTCGAAAGCAATGCTAATGATTGCGTTTACTGGTGAAAAAAAGAAAGAAACGAAGTAACAACCCCTATCCCTGACGATCGACGCACCATAAGTTGGATCGGTTGCCGGGGCCGGGCGAATGATGAATTTGCATTTTCCTATCCGGGTCGGGTCGGTTGGCACGGTTGATTTTATCGTTTAACTGCTAGATTGCTGGAACGGGCCGCTGGCGTTCTGATATTTAGCTGAAGATGTACAAATGATCTTCCATCGAATCTCTGCTTGAGTGAATTGAAATTTCTTAAAATATTTTATACAATTTTACCAATACTTTGCTTACCTTTTTCTTCCATTTCTATCCAATTCATCTATCAATATTTGAATTTTAAGCTTCCGTTTGCCGCGATGGTTCGATTGCACGAGTCTGCGTTTCCGCGACACGGTTAGCATAAGTAAATCAACTATACCACCAGCCTCCCAAACTCGCTTCCCGGACACCCTGTCCTAGACACCTTCCCACCGAGGAAGCAAAGTGTGCCTAAGCAAGCGTCTGCTCGCACCCTGCATAGTGATGAACAATTGCATATCTACATGTGTGTTTCAATGACCTCAGCGCTGCCAGGGAACGGCGAAGCATAAAATGCTATTTTAACCGCATAAAGAAATTCCTCGCCGCAAACAGAAACAAACGGCCAGACACACGCTCGACTTCGCTCGAACCTGAATCCTGAGGCTACGCGGCGACTTGTCTTCGACTGCATCTTTCTTGCCAGTTAGTATATCGGCCAACGGCGCGGCTCGTTCCGTAACATATTAGAACGAAAGCGAACCCGGCTCGCTCGGCCCGATCGAAGCGTTTCGTGCTGCTAATCCAAGCTGAGTTTAATTCTTTTCTTGGCTGTGTGTAACAGTGTGTGTGTGTGTGCTGGCCGTCCAAAATTTCTCTCTTCTGCTTGCTCTCTTGGAAGCACTGCTTATGCTTGCCGGCCTAAAATGGTTCGCTTTATTTCCTGGATTGCAACGAGCCACGGCACAAGTTGGCCACTAAAAGCGATTGAAAAGAATCGAAACCATTCAGAATCGAAACACTGTACGAATGAGACGCAGAAAGAAGTTAGGGGATGAAAAGAAGAAAAACACACGCGCGCAAGAGTCTGCCCGAAAACGACACAAGATGCAAACCCGCAGCAAAACGAACTCGAAATCAAAAGAGTATGTTGCACCCGATCGAAAAAGCAATATCAAAATAAAGCCGGAACGCTGGGTCCTAACGAGAGAGGTAGAGAGAGAGGGAGAGAGAACAAGGTGCAAAAAGGGTGGACAACGCAATGGGGTGCGAAGGGTGGAGATGGGCTCATACAAAAACACACGCATACTTTCATTCATCCCGACAAATGCGCTCTCGCCTAGAATTATGTTTCCTCTCTCTCTTTGCTCTGCGCACTTTGTACGGTGAACCGGCGAAATATGGGAGAAAAAAACATTATCATCATCGCACCTCTGTTCCGTCAGGCCAGTACGTTCGATGGTTAGCCCGAGAGCAACATAGGAGAGATTGGAAGCCAACCTCTCCGATCTATGCTCGGGCACGAGAGTTTTTAATGCTCCCGGTGTGCAAGGGTGTGCTCTAACATTGTAGGCTTTTGAAGAATTCTTTTAAATAAATTATAATTTAATAGTTTTTGTTGAATCATTACCCAAGACAGGCCCGACTTTCATGATTAGTGGCAAACATGTTTTTCCACAACCTCTTTTGCAAGCCATAAATCTATGATTGTCGTACTCATTAACATTGCTGCTGAATGTTTTTAGTAGCAGTTAAACGCGAAACTAAGATCCGACAAAATTTGACTATGTTGTGTTAACAATCAATTTTAACCATGAAAATTAACTATACATTCTCATTCTTTTAAGGTGAATAGTAAATAGGCTTCAATTTTAATTTTTATATTGCCTTTCTTAAACTCAAAATATGAAAAAGTGGTAATTTTGTAATTCAGATTTTTTAATAGACTTCACGGGTTTTACTGCTCTTAAGAAAACGCATTTCTTTTATTCACAATATTATGCTTGTTATCCAATCTTTGCACCAATTGTACCAAAATTCTGCGTTCTATTGTACCTTATTCAAAATTGACAGTATGTAAGGATTGAATATTGCTCAAAAATTATTATTAGACAGAAATTTAATTGGGTAGAATAAATGTATAGCGGTCGAATTACTGATAAGAGTGAAATTAACATGTTTGATACTTAGAGACTGTCTGTCAATTACGTAACGCTCATTAGGGGCGGAGGGAAGTGAGGTTAAGTTGAGTGTTAATATTAGTAAAACATGGGAGAGGGCAGCAAACATTTTGTTACTAACGTTGGAATATGGTATAACATTTAGTGGTCGGATGGACGTATAAATTATTGTTACACTTAATGTGTAATGTGTGTTTCAAAATGTCCCTTCATGCCAGAATGTATGTATAAAACTGCCTGCAACGGCTCAATCATTCAATTTTTTGGAATATTTGGAAATAATATTTTGAAATGAGTAAGGTTTATAGGTATGGATGTTATTTAAAATGAGTATGGAATTTATTCTTGAATTTGTAATAAACCAGATAAAATGAATAGGGGTTCTTGTAGTGCTTAGTTATAGAGTCCTCATTGCAGTAGGAAGGGCCAATCAATATTGCTTAGTTTGTATTTTTTTACTTATTGCACAAAATTTAATATTATATTCTTGCGTAAAATTTAATAATTAACAGTTTAAATATTAAATTAACGCAATCACTACTACTGACACGCATCGAGTAGAACACACCCTAACCGCGGTGAGGTTCCGCTTGTTCCCGGATAGCTGCGCGAGAGCGCCGGTTCCGAGCCGCGCTCAGTTCCAACGAAATCCTTACGCAGTTCGGTTCGTCGTCGAAGGGTGGTGCATTCGTTTCGCGGCTTCTACCATTTTCGAACAGCATTCCGCGTACACAAAGTCAAACAAACCAGAGCAACGCACCGGCGCCTGTACGCTGCCGGTCGCACTTACACTCGTCAGTCGCGACGGTGCTAAAGGTCTCTCTGGTCTGGCCGACCAGACGATTAGCTTAGCGCAAAGAGTACGCGCTTCCGGTCACCGTGCTCCGTTCAGGTAGAGTGGTCTTTTGGTCGGTTCGGTGCGTGTACGCAACGGGAACGCCAACGCCTCACCAAATTCACTATCGCGTGGTGATGCTTCGTGTTTGTGTATTTGTGTGATGTGTTTGTACGTGTGATTAATTGGTCTGAATTGGCCCAAGAAAGCATTTAGAGCGATTCGCCCAGTGTCCGTCCTGCTGAGCGTCCGGCAATGATAATTGTACATTAAAAGCATTAGGCAGGAATTCTTCAATCCGCGCGGCCAACGGTGAACGGTGAAGATATACCAAGGGCAAGGCTAGGTACACCGTACAAGCGTCTAGGGCCACACACACCGGAAGACGGAAGGCCACGCAGCGATTTGTTGGATCGAGAAATTCGAAACCAGACCCTACGGCAAGGGTCGTAAAGCTGTGCTTGTGTACGTGTGCTTGTGTGTGTGTGTGTGTATGTGTGAGCGTTCGTATGTGTGAACGTTGTGTGCTACCTGCGTGGAAGGTTCACCTGCCTTGCGTACGAATAATTAAACCGCACGCCGGGGAGCGTCTCCACAATTCGTTCCATCCGTCTGTTTGTGGTGCTTTCGTGAGTGGCTGTGTGTAGGCAATCTTGTGCAAGTTTTGTGAAGGCGTATTCCTCACCCTTGGGTCGCGCGAATAAGACAACTGTGTCTCGCTTTGAGTAAACCGGGTGCCAACTTCTTGCCGTGTGACGCTAGACCAGCCCCTAGATCATACACGTAAAGATAACAACAACCGGCAAGCCGGCACGAGATGCAACTCACAGCATCCCCTAAAGCTTCACCTTCCCCGGATGCTGTTCGTTGAATTCCGCGAGATTCTCCATAGTGTCGCCCCGGTGGTTTGTGGTTTAACAGAGTTTAACGAAGAATATTCCGTAGAGTGTCAGTGTTTGTGTTTTATCCACCGCCATCTTTTTACATCCCTTTTCTTTCCACCCACATTTTTATTGTAGCAACAACAACAAAAATCCGTGAAACATCTCGCATCGAGCGTGGTGACGCAGACAAAACGATTCTGTGGTTTTGCCATCTCTTGTGTAAGTGATAGTGAAAATATAGGGGAAGAGAAAAGTGCCGTAAAACAATCTTTGTCGACAGCTCTTTGCCTGTTCCAGCGAAGCAGTCGGAGCCGTGCCGTGATTTCCTGACCGACCGGCAGTCCCCCAAAGGGTAGGTTTCGAGCTAAACGCCATCCCATACGGGGCTTGCTTTTTTTTCGTAGAAGCCGGCGCCAGCGGTTCCATATTGGTGCTCCCATGTGCGAATCTCATTAATTCTACAAAACGCATTGCGCCTGCTACAAAACGGACAGCGCGAACGGTAAGCGTGACGCATCCACGGGCAAAGATGGCAACGACGAGGCCACGTGTAGGAAGCGATATTTCGAAGAATGTGTCCTACGCGCCCATGTCCCGCCACACACAACGGACTGTGCGGGCTGCTTGCAACCCTTGCCTTGAGTCATCACAACGCATCGCAAAGAAATTGGGCTCCCGTCGTGCCCCGAATACTGACGCCCAAAGTTTCAAAAACTCTCTCAAGTTGGCACAAACGAAGGGACAATGATACAACCGTAAGGCTAACGAAATCATGGCGGAGTGTGGGCGGAAAACAAGGGGATGGGGGGATAGGGAGGAACACTAGTATGAAACTTTAAACAGCTGCAGATTAAATTTGGGCCCAAGTCAGTCTGCCAGTGTTTGTTTCTGTTGCTCTGTTTCGGGAGGCCACGTAAATACAGATTGAACGGCTCCTCCCAGAAAGGGGAGCCAGAGGCAAAACGGTCATTTTAAGTGATTTCCTCTGAATCTCTTTAACTAATGCTTAGGTTTATTTATGTTTAAACACAGTTTGGCACACTGTTTTAAATACAAAATCTTGCTTTTTTATGAATTGTCAACATACGTCCAAAGTTGCAACTAAAGAGCTTTACACTTTCGAATGTTTGCTATTTTTCATAGAAATTTACAATTTTCAAGAAAAAATACATCCCTTAAAAACATGACATTGACCCTTACTGTATGTATCAAATAATAAATTTTTTTGGGGAATCAAAAACTTTAGTGGAAAAATGTAATTTTTTTTATCTAAAAACAAACCCAAAATTTATGCTCTCTTCGCTGAATGCGTTTCTATATAACACCACTACCCCATCTATTCATGCCTACCAAAAGCAAGATACTGTTTTCCCGCAATCGGAACACTTAATAAGTTTTCATACCAACATTTTTCAAATTAAACTACCAGCTAACTTGTTGCAAGAAAAAAAACAAGTCTTCATAAACCTTTTTCATTAACTCTATAGTCTATAGAAAAAATCGTTCTAGTTCATTTTAGAGATGGCCGTCATTTTCAATTCAGACTTTTTCTAGATTTTATTGAATTATAAAGAAATCATAGGCTTTTTACCTATTGCTAACAATTACAGTATCTAACATGTTTTTTACATTACAATATCTATCATTTTATTGCTTTCGTTAAAACTGCTGTTTACCGTTTTGCCCCGGTTTCCCCTACCTGTTGCTGGTACTAAACATTATCTTCCGTTTGTGGTGACGCATATAAATGCTGCAAGCATGGTTTTTGAAAAACTCTCCAACTGTTCGGGTTTGGAGCAACAGACTCATGAAAATTGTATTTTGCAATGTATACAACGCTTGAAGTACGTTTCGGACAGTCATCCTTGAGCCGCTCCAGCATCCACTTTCATAAAAGAAGATAAACTATCGGTCCACTTCCAGCCATCATCTTGTGCGGGGCTCTACAAATTTCATATGTACCCATAAGTTGCGTTACTTTATCGCCCTCTTCATCGCTCCTCGGAGGTAAAACAGCTGAAATCAAACTGAGGGACGCAATTTTACTTTTCTTTGCGTCTCGAAAATGTGTGTGCGTGTGTAGCTCCCGATATGCCGACAGTTATCGTTGCAAATTTCGGGCACCAGCATCCCAAGGCTCCAGACAAAACATTTCAATTAAAACCCGTTCGTCCGTCTGCCCATTTCGGGCCCGACTTTGGGCAGATTTCAATTAAGCTGCAGTGAGGGTTGGACCGGGGAGTGAGGGGGGGTGGGTTCCCCTCTTGTTCCACTCAATATTGTCGGAGCTCGATGGTGCCAAATCCACTGCCGCCTTCAAATGATTTTGCTGTCCAGAAACGCAGTTCCCAGACGCAGTTTTCTCGTTCGCCTGTTCAGCAGACCCTTAATGTGTTCCCCCCCGAGTTCTGTTTCGCGAATGGACTTGATTTGCATGCAGCGCCACCAGCCCGCTTGTTCCACCTCCCATACTCCACTGCGAAGGTCCTCGCATAACAAGAGAGCAGTGGTTTCGATTCGCGAGTGCAATACAGGCTGAAGCACTTCTGACTCAAACTGTGCTCAACCCTTTCGCTTCAGCGTTCGGCCTTTCAAAAAGTTGCCCTTCATGGAGTGTGCAGTCTGGATTGATTTATTTTTCTGTCCAGAGTCCCGAGTCTGATGCCAAAGTAAGCCGATTTGCTTCGCTTCTGCCCACTTTAAAAAATGGCAAACGAGAAAGAGAGAGAGCGCGACGGGACAGTTTTGTGTTGGACGGTGCCTGGTGAGCTGTAGAAATACTTCAACGTCACACTTAACCAGAAGGATACCGTCGGTGGTATGCAACAGAGCTGGGAAATGTTCCACCAGGTTCTTCCCCTAGTGTGTGCCCCGCACGCACCGTACTCATATTTCGATCGTGAGCGGATTAACCAGATGACATCCGCTCCATATGTGCGCGAGTAATTGCTTGCCCCTTGGAGGGACGATGTTAAGGTAATGCATGTCTCGGTAAGATCGAGCATACAAGCAGAGCAAAGCGCAGAATAAAATGTAGGGAAAAAAACGAAACCATAATCCTAACAGTCATCCAGCATAACCCCCTCGTTGTGAGCCTAACGCTCGGAGGCCCCGAATCAAAACGCACCATTGTCCTGCCACCGACCCGCGATGGAGTCGTTGCTGCAGGGAAGTTTGTCTGTAAAATTTAAAGACATCGAGATAAACCACTTGATCGCTGGGAATGACATTGCCGCGGAGAGTGCAGCAGCAGCAACAGCATCAAGTGGCTTACGACGACGGGGTGGACGTGAATGGGGGCATTACTTTTTTGTTGTTGTAATGTTGTCTTTCGTCCTATCCTTCTGTGCAGCTTCATCCTGCTGCACTGCTGCCATCGAAAAGATCGACAAACTAAGCGATAACTCGGTCTGCTTCGTCTGGCCTTCGAGTGGGATAGATTTTTTTTTTTTTTTTTTTGTGGGTTTCCGAATGATATTTTGACCTTTTGAAGTCGTTCTACCCTACACAGACACTCAATCGTACCAAGAGATCATTGAACCATTGAGGAGAGCACATGCCTGATCATACAGAAAGATTTATAGAACTTCTTTCAGTTCTTCCACAAATCGACGGTTTTAAACGCTAGGGTTTGGCCGTTTAAGTTGAACCATTTTTTCAATTATGCTCCTTCCTCCAATAAACCACAAATATTTTTTTGAAAAGGGTGTAGTTGAGCGTCCGAATCGGCAGCTGCAATAAATGCTAATAAAAAATCCCTTCCATGCTCCAACTTCAACTCGCCCCATCCAATCGCAACCAACTGCTACTGCTGGTTTGCCGAAAGACTGACTGCGCAGACGGTACGGTACAGGTCGCTGCTGGGGGACCACACCATGTGGACATTAATTAAAATGCGCGCGTACCAATGCCGCTCATGACACGCTCGTTGCGTTGCGCGCCCTAGGCGTGCCCCTTGGAGTGAATGTCCTCTCGCCGTGTGTGTCGCTTTGTACACTGATCACGGTCTAGTGCGGACCAATCACTCCTTTGCAGCTGCGCAGTCCACTGGGAAGCCTTCAACTCCAACCAGCGCGGATCTATTGTGCGGAATCCGTTGCGACGCTGGGTAGATAAACTTGCCCACAGAGTTCACGCCGGGTTTCCTTCGGTTTCTGCGCCACCCCGGGCGCGGCATCTTTCCACCCGGTGCTACATGCAATTTATTTTTAGGTTCCGTGATGAGCAAAAACTGGCCGATTTTCTTTTCCCGCCGTTCCTCGGCGACCAGTTCAAAGCCATGGACATACACACATTAGGGCCGAGTTAACTGCTTCCCGCATAATGTTCCCGTCGTTGCGCCGCCCGGGAGGGGCATAAATCATGGTTCGGTGGACGTACCGAAGGGGGTGACAACATTGAGCAAGAAAGGGGGCAGTATTTGCGGGTGTGTGACTCACCAGCAGTTGCCGGCTAGCTGCACGATCGAGTCCACATCCCTCCCAACTCGTGATGGTTAGCAGCGGGAAAGTTTCTACAAAAAAAACCATATTTACCATATTTCACTGGAAGCTTTTGTGAGTAGCGAACGGGGGTTTTTTACGACTCAGGTCCAGGTTTGCTTTAATAACTGCACCAGGGAAGTCCCGGTAAGTGGAGACGGTTTAGGCTATCATTCAACTGTGACCAAGCCGGTACTTGCAATGAGGCCATCAGTTTTATATAGCTTCGTTACATCCTCCATACTTTTCTGTTTTCGTGGTAAAACTTATCACAACACAGGTTCTGGTTTTTTTGACTCACGAGATTGGTAAAGCGTGTCCGTTATCAGCTGACAGAATGGATGTCACCTCCAAAGATAAGGTCGCAATCGAACGCGACACCATATCTCACATCAAACCGAAACTGTCTGCGAAGGAGAAAGGCAGATCGTATCATGTGTTCTTCGCCACCCATCCTCCCTTCACACGCAAGACCGATTTGTGCCCCGTGTTTATCAACTTCTTCTATCACTGTTGCTCACTCAACACATTCCGAACCCGAGCCGAGGTACACACAGTGTGATGCAAAGAAAACGAATGTCCAAGACATGGGTTGCTTAATTTCCGGCCACGGGTTCGCGAGCATTCTTTCGCCGTTTTGAGCGAAGGAAATTTAATACACACCGGCTTCCAACGGCCCCCGGTACGGTCGCCGTGTTGTTGTGGCGCGACGTTCTTGACCAGGTCAGCAAGTTCATGTAGCAAATTTGAGACAATCGAAACCCGCACTCCAAAACGCTGTCAGCATAAACGCGCCCACCGGTGACGGGTGTTTGTGTTGCTTTTTCCCGCTACGGCGACTTGACAGACCCGCCGTAACCTTTAACCGGCTGTCAACAACTTCAAGGTGCTGGTGGCAACACGGCATTTCGCTTCGTCTCAGCAGATTTGCTCGTTTCTGACAACGTGAGCAACACACAAGGAACGCAAGTTTGTGTGGTACGATCGCGGGTCGGGCTGTTCGCAGTAGCTCTGATGTAGTTCATGTTTTGGAGATGGATAACTTTTTATGCCGTAAAACAAAACTCAATTGTTTCTTCACGGTTTTTTGAGATGATAAATAATTATGACATTTTTCCTATTATGATGCCTAAAAACCATGCTGCCACTCTCACGTTGTATATTAGATTCTAAATGCTCTTCTTAATTGATCTAAGAAATTATTCTGGGGTACAAGTTAAATAGTTTTCCTAACTATTCATAGCAACCAATTTTCAAGAATTTCAAGACTAAATGACATGTGGGTAAATGTGCATAGTCTAATCGAAGATATTTGGAGCAATGTCTTAAAACCATAATTGTGTTGTTTTATTAACATTATAAGATATGGAAAGCAAAATGGCTAGGTTGTTACTACTGTATAAACAAAAAAATAAGATCTTTACACAGGCATCATGAACAGTAGCTGTTTGAACTGATTACGTTAGGCATTTTGAAAAATAAGAGATCAATATAATGAAGAATTCAACTATATTTTCAGTTATGTTCTCAATCTTGATCAGTTATTCTGCAAATCTGGAAATTTTAGAAATGGTTCTAAAGGTCATCTAACAGCATTATTTGAATGGGCTTTCTGGACTAAACAGAGTTCTATTGATGTTCCGTTAGGAAGAGCATAGAAGAACATAAAGTCTTCGTCAGGCATTTTGAAATATAAGAGATCAATATAATGAAGAATTCAACTATGTTTTGAGTTTTGTTTTCATTCTTGATCAGTGATTCTGAGAAGCTGGAAATATTAGAATTGTTTTTATAGGTGGTCTTACAGCATTATTTGGTTGGGCTTTCTGGATTAAACAGAGTTGTATTGATGTTCGATCTGGAGGAGCCAAGAAGAACATAAAGTCTTCTAAGGAAATATTCGTTTCAGCTGCAACAGCATTGTTACAACCATAATACAACTTAGAATGATACTAACGACAACACAAATCTACCACTCCCAAAGATCAACGACCTTTGCAACGAATAAGAATCTCTTGTTTTGTGTCGGCTTCCATCAGCGTGACCGAAATTGTGTTTCGATTATTAATATATTCTTGCGAAGCGATGTCAAAAGCAGTCATTCATACATTATTATCAAAAAAAAAAAACAAACAGTGGTCGTTAAATGTGTTTCCTCTCATCGAATCTCTGTCTCTCTCTCTCTCTGGGTTACGAAATCCACATCCGACCCCCAATGGAAACAGTCGCATAAGCATGTTCGAAACATAAAATAAGCAATTTTTGATGCATGATTATGTGTTTTTCTCGGACGCACTCGTGGAACAGTCGTCCCCTAGCAGGGAAAGTTTTCGGAAAAAAGTGATTCATGTCCAATGTACATGGTCCGCGCGTCATCTTCATAACATCAGCTCGACACGAGTCAAAGTGGATTGAGTGGCTTACCCCCGGGGGAGGAGAAAGAGTCCCTGAGCTGGAGAGCTCTTGTTCACAAGGAAATCACTTTTCCGAAGGGTAGCAGAGGAGTAACGAGAGCAAACACCCATACATCCCACCTAATGCCACCGAGAGTTCAAACACACTGGCCCTCTGACTTCATTCACAGTGGCGATGTGGAAATGAAACATCCATCCATCCCCGCTCGGCACACATAGGCGGCTGCAATTATGTATGTTTATGCGAGGCCGGGCCCGAATGCATCGATCGACGACCGACGCACTGATGTTGTCATCGTCATCATCGTGCGTCGTACTGTGGCGGATCACTTGGCATAGCCACCGCCATCGCCCCATATTCTTCAGCCTCTGTAAAATGTGTTCAAGAGGGCAGCATCGTCGTCTTCCAACGTTTACTCTTTATACACACAAACGCTAGAAGAAGATGCTACACTATTCGGTTGCGTTTTCGGTCAGATGTTTCGTGTCACTGTAGGTTGTAGGTTAAGTTTTTCTTTCGGATCGATCGGAACAGGCTTTCGTTTCGGTGCGGTTTTGTTCTTCCTCTTGCTTTGCCGCCTGTGTGGAGCTGCCGGCAGGGTTACATATCGGTTACGAGATGAATCGATATACCCGGTGCCGCAGCTGCTCGATACGATGAATATCAATCAACATGCTCGAGAGGCCACGGCAAGTCATGCGAGCGACCTCGGCGGAGCCCACTTCAAACTTTTTATGGGTGTGAAGTGGGGAAAAGAAATTTATATGCCGTGCCTAGCTTTTCCCACTCGCCATAAGAATGCGCAGAAAGAACCGCAATTCAAACTTTCAAATGTGGGTTTCACGACCTCTCCTTTGCCTCTTCCGCTCTGCCGTTGAGAAAGGCAATACATCATAATTGGCTCTGCCAAGAGGACACATTGTAAGGGTGGGTCCACACACTTAATCCTTCACGAAGCAGCCAAGAAGGTGAAAACCAATGTTTTATAGAAACAAAGAGAGGTAATAGTGGTCTAACGCACATGTGACTTGCGTAATAAGTTTTGGTAACAGAGATGAATTACAGATCGATTTTGTATATTTTGTAAAAAGAGAGCTAAAGGGAAAGGGATTCAAACAAAACGATCTTATTAAATGAAAGTCTTTCGTTACTCCGGAAAAAAGCTAAGAAACCAAGAATCAAGCCCAATCTTGATATCACAAATTCTAAAAAGAAGCATAAAAAACACAACACAACAAAGATACGTCCACTCCAGAACACATAACCCCAAAAAAAATGCTCACATTCGTACTTTTATGCGGAGAGTTTCCTGCCATACGACGAAAAGGACATACGAAAGCAGCCGGAAGCAGCCATTCAACCACTGCCGGAACGCATTTGGCCAAAGTAGACCACCCCCAAGTTCTGCCCAGCACCCTATCCCCTATCCCCTTCCACACTGCCCCCAATTAAAGCTGATGTGGCGGCAAAAATGGTCCTCTCGCTTTCGCAAACTTCCTCAACCGTGATGCGTAACGGATTAAAACGACGCAAAGCACAGATAGGGATAGGGAATCGCAGCGAAAAGCCACCGCTTCTTTATGATTTGCAATCGGGCGCTCCTTCCGAGAATGAGTTATGCTTTTGTTGTTGTTTTCTTGGCCGTAAGCGCGGTGGAAAAATAAGCCACTCAAGTGAAGGGAGGCGTCTTCTAATCATCTAGATTAAGCGATGCGTCGTTCTTGGCCGCACCCGCAGCCGTTTTGATGTGAGCACTTGGCAAGCGAGGACGATAATCAGCTCTTAGGTGAGTGGGGATGCTAAAGTAGCTGCAAAAATTTGAGAGCGAACAAAAAAAAAAGATGAAAGCGGTGCGGCATGCAGGCGTACTACCTTAAAAATTGAAAATATAAATTTACGACGGCTTTTGAAAGGCGCAACTCCCCGTACGACGCTAAGGGCTAAAAGCATCTGATAACGGGCGTTTGGTTGGGCGTAAAGTTGCAGAAAACGCTCCAAAGGCTCTCTGACACACGCACAAACACACACACACACACACGTTCCGTAGATGATGATCAATCTTCATGGGTCGACTTTTGGGCCAAAGCTGGTACGCGCCTTTTGGCAAGTGGGATCCCTCAAGTGGGACAGGTTGTGGTGCTTTGGAAGTTCGGAAAAGGATTTGTGCAGCTACACGCACACGGCTGGCGGGACGGGCCTGATTTAATGAAGGCATACTCCCTAAAGGCAACCCCGAAAAAATGGCCTGACGGGCATTTTTTCTCAAGATTGATTCCTGGGAAGGTGAACCATCGTGCCGGAACAATACAACACGAGGGAGTGAAATCCACACTCACAACAACTAAGGCACTCCCGAGAGTGAAAGAAAGCGCATTATAAATGGATTGTCGATCAGCACGAGCCGGGTGAAAATTGATGAAGCCATCCTTCATGTCCATTGTCCTTTGATGTCCTCCCGCATCCCTTCTTCTTCGGTTCCTTCGTGAACGATGCATCGCATCTCGGGCACGCATTGTACACGGCAATGATTGATGCGGTCAGGGACCACCATCACTGCCACAAAGTGAAACATTCAATTAAACCTCACATCCATCCAACCTTCGCGGGCACACAAACCCCAGCGCGAGAAGATGTCGATGACGACCGATGGAGACCCATAATGGTAATATTCAAATGAGCGGCCGCAGTCGCCGTTCTTCCTCACCTCGATCTAAATTAGTATCCTCCGGTGGTGATTGAAGTTTGTGGTTTCAGAGTGTGTGTGTGTGTGTCTATGGAAAAGAAACCTTTTTTATGCTCCTCTCCAAAATGTTAAGCGGAAATTCATGCCACTATGTTAGATAGGTGGTTTCAATTTCTTCTCAGAACAAACGAAGAATTGAGGGAATAGAATAAAAAAAAGTGCTGGAAGGGAATCTTTCAAGTTCTAAACCGCATCGAAACGGACGCTCTCCGGGAGGGCTGGAAGGTGTACACACCTTACGACCGGAAATTGATGGCGGTGATTAGAGCAGAGAATGACACCATTAGAATGCCGCCTCCACGAGGTCAGAACGGTGTCGGTTACACTGCGCTGGATTGATCGTGCTCGTGCGATTCGTGTGCAGCTGGCAGCAGCCCCGAAGCGGTAATGCGCCCGTACGCCACCCAAAACGGTGTAAATGTAAATAAACAGACGACTGCAAGGGAAGGAGTCACAGTCACTGAGAGGGAGAGAGGGCGAAAGGAGCCGTAACAGCATCCGTTGTGGAGTTTTCCCCCGCGCGACACGCGATCGTCTTCGGGCGAGGGTGCACGAGCGCGTGTGCCTCAAGTCGGTTCAACAATTTTCTGTTATATATTAGCTGATATTTTATAGAACTAATTGGGTTTGGACCATTTTCCTGTGCTTATCGCAGACGGAATGCACCATAATGTAAGCATTGGGGCTCTCTGCCTATCGCTTGACATTAAGCCTTTTACTACGAGAGCGTTCCCCATTGTTCACATTTCCCGGCGCTCGTGTTTTCTTTTGCGATTATGATGATTGTTGGGCATGGGTTCCCTTCATTTAAATTGTAATGGAACACTGGAAAGGGAACAGAAAAACAGGAAACATCTTAGCGTCGAATTGTTTTAACCCTTCATTTATGCAGGGAGCTCAAACCACCCAACTATATCTTTGTAGTCTATTTCTTTAACGAGTTTTTCAACCATCGAATGCGAAGCATTCATGAAATCAAGACTGTTATTCTTCAGATCAGGCTCACACGCATCGTTTCCCCTATTGATTCTTGCTTTTGTTTTTATTCTACTTTTCTCCGCGACTCAACAAGGGGCCGATGAACAATTTCTTCTGGCCAGAGAGCGCAGGATGGATACAAAGTAAATAAATAGTTTTTGAGACAGCCATACTTGGAGAAACTGCAGACTGCGATGAACGTTATATCTGGAGAAATGGTCATGACAAGTTTAACTAAAGAATTTGTTAAATTCTAACAGTTGTCACTGGATACATGTTTGTTTGAGCTCTTGTTAAAAACTTACATAACTACATGAAATATTCTCTATTACAATATGGACGTGAAAATATATGAAATAGAAATATGAAAACAGGAGGCGTGTTGAAGATTTTTTGTACGAATAGCGTGTTTAAGATTCTTTTTATTTCCCACAATCTCAACATGACTCTAAAAGTGTTACTGAAGTGAAAGAACATCCCTGGATGAGAACATCCTTTTCTCTGATCATTTCTAAACCAAAAATGATTGTAAGATTAACGGGTATGAGGTTCTTTCTAATGATCGAAAGAAGTTGCAGGTCCAGTTCCAGTATCCGTAGAAACTCTAGAAGTGTCCCAAGATGCACATTTTCATAGTAAGATTTTAGACTGCTTAAATTGTAGCGGTACGAAATGATAAGTAAGGTCACTAAAATTTTAAAGTTGTATTTTTAACAGACACATTAGATCCTCATCATGAATTGTAGTTCAATTCTTGAATCATGAGTATGATCTTCTGTAGCACTAGGTTTAAACTACTTCGTGGCTTTTGGATAAACCGATATTTTTGTGATCAATTCTGAAGAAGAGTGAAAATACCAAGACCAGCAGATTCTAGAAATTTCTTAAAATCGGATGGTTTTAGAACTAATTGAATGACCTCCATAGGTTTGGTGTTTGGTTTGACATCTTATTTCCTGAAATATCATATCCACAATCAGAAGAATGGTTCTATAATCGAAATAGGCGTCACAGCTGTTCCAATACCAGTTACATGCGCTCCATAAAATAGCATAATAAACGTTCAAACCTCAATTAACAGGCCCTCGCTTTTGAGTATTTGATATCAATTTTCCTCTATCTATTTGTACTTACAATGGTATTCTGGTTCTTCTTGAACCACCCAACGAAAATTGCTCAGCAAGTCGATGAAAATTTATTGTTACTCCATTAGCAAATCAATAACACTTAAAGGCACCCCCAAAATAGGGAGAAAATTGTTTACCACTCATGAGGGAATTCTCAAATACCCCTTCTGTTGGCAGCTCCCAAATGATGTCATTAGACATTGCCATTCTATCCCACAAAAACGCACAATGGAGAAGGAACCAAAACCAGAATCTAGCCATATTTAGCTTCCCAATTCAACTCGATGCCAGATTGAACGGCGCACTATTGGAGCATGGATCGTGTTCGGGAAAAGCATCCACGATTAACGACGTCAACGTACCGGCTCGACAACAAGCACTATTCAAATGAAATCGTTTGTCGACCTGGGGGTTTGTGTGTAGCCAGCGAAAGGAACCGATTGATTTCAAGCTGAACGAATAGGTAAAAGCGCACTATTGCGCATACAAATTGATTTGTCATCGGCTCTGGACGACGGAGGATGGGGAGAAGCAGCGGGAGATGGCATGTTTGCATGAGTTATTCGAGCTCAAATTGAATATTCATGTTGCCGGGAGCAATTCACCCGTAAAAAAACAAACCTCCCTGCTTTATAGCGGGCGTGTTGTCGTCGGGTCCTGGCTGGCAACATAAGCGGCGGGCACAGTATCGATTATGCGCTCCCGCTACCTTCCGTGAACGATTTCCTATCGCACTATTAACTCGATGACACAAGAAACTAGAGCGAGAACACGCCCCTGTTCATGTAGCGTACTGGATGAAAGTTCCTGCAAACAGGATCTCGAGCAAGGTGGAAAGTGATTAATTAAGAGTAGGTCGCTCGGTTTTCGTACTACGCCACAAATGCCTCTGTAAACTCGCCACCCTGGACAAATCGCTCTGGAAGATATCGTTTGCGAGCGGTTTAATCTCTGTAAAACAATCGATGAGAACCTCGGTGAGAGCTTCCCCGAAAAGAAGTGTAACTGCGGTCGATAAAGTTCGTAAGCCGTTTAGCTAATGGACCATAAATCAGGCGCATTCTTTCACATCCAACATTCATTTATCGACCTCAGAACCTTTAGTGGAGTGAACGAACGAACGGACGAAGCATTTGAACATACATTTGTAGCGAGGCATGCGAGAAGATGAGCTGAATGGTTCTTCAACGCTTCTATAGAACGAGATGGTTTCTCTGAGCCCGATGGCAATCGTAACATCGTGTTGAAAAAGAATCGTAACCTTCCGGTAAATGTTTATGATTTCATGCTGCCCAACAATGGACCGATTCACGGTGCAATTCACCCCACCCGGTCGCCACGGTTCAATATGGCCGCGAGGGTGTTGGCAGGGTTGTTGAATGCTGTTAAAATTCCACCACGATTACTGGTCAGGCTAATTTCTTCATTAGAAGACCCTCGTCGAACAAACCAACTGGCCCGTTCGTTCGTTCCGTTTCACGTCTTCAATTCGATCAACCAATTCATTCTATGTTGTGGCTTCACAATCCTCGCTTGCCATCTCTCCACGCTGCCCCCCGCAACCCATCGTACAGGCTTTCGATATGAAAGGAAAGCTTTATTTTTATTGCGATTTTCAGCGATAATATTTCTTCGTTTTACGACGCCTCTCTGATGCTCTGATCTCGCACCACCTCATGATCTTGCCGCCCCGGGGCAACTTGGATTCACGCGCATGTTGGACGCGTAGTACAACCGCAGGGCCCAACATAAACACCGCAGCATCGATCGTTCGGCGCAAAAGCGGAGCACACCTCGCGTTGGGGGTGGGTGTGTGTGTGTGTTTGGGTGGTTCTTGAAGGGAGTTTAATTAAATTTTTACTACACTCTACGCGAATGGTTGCCCTTTGCGGGACGAGTTTTCCAGCGCGTTATCTCTGGTTCTTCATCTAACACGAGAAGGGAAACGTTGCTTAGAAAAAAAAAGAAGCGAAGAAAAGTGCAAGATTACGAGTTTTTGAGTTTTTTTTTTCACATCGACTTGATCTCGGTCATCTTTATTTCAGCGATGTAAAACAGTAAGATATTGGATGGGAGTTGTTTGTTTAGTGTATTTACCAGCTACAGTTTGTGAAGCCTTTTGGATTAAAATTAAATTTTCTTCAACTTAAACTCGCTTATTATGTTTTTTTTCACATTTCTTTTTTAGTTACTTCTAGTGATGGGCACAATCAATTTTTGCATGAAAATAGTTTTTTTTTTTGTTTTAATAGGAGTTTTATATGGGTAGTTTTAAATAGGAAACATTTAAGATTTTAAAATACGGAACGGAACGTACCTACGTGCTCACATGCATATCATAACATCAGTTAAAAAATAGTCAATAGGTTTTTTAATTTTTTAGTCAATAAATACATCAACATATTTTCAATTTTCGCTTAGCGTAGAAAGTAAGTAATAAGCAAGAAGAATTTACATAATGAGAAGAGAGGATCAAACAATGAACTAAAACAAAGACGCAAAAAATACATTTTGTTTGACGTTTTAGCAGCAAGAGTATATTGGAACTGTCGATCGTGTTACAATGTGAATTTACTATATATTTTTAATAATTTTATTCATCTCTCTTTACGCTGCAATATCATAGTTATTTGGAAACCCAAGGGCCAAACTAGGAAGAAACAGTGTGATTTCAGAAGTGAAGATTTCAAAAAGAGAACCAGCATTCTTCAAAGGCATTCAATAATCCGTACCATATATCTTTACTACTTTGAGCTATGCCTTTGTTCCACAACTTTGAGCAGGAAATTAAAATAAAGAAAATACATTTCAACCATCCAAAAAACCTTCTTTGGACTTGACACTAGGTTGCATCGTTCCATCCACGGAACGGCATGAAATTCCCATCACCAACAATATGCGTTTAAACTTACTGAATTACTCAACCGAAACGACACGTTATTACGGGAGCTGGAAAACATTGCCATCCTTATCAAATCGACTTCCAATTTATTTCATGCTTCACTTCTGTTATTGATTAATAGCAGCCTCTTCGACCAATACCGTAATCATAACCCTTAACGCCTTGGATGCCAACGAGAAGGTCAAAACTGCTCCCTGGTCAACCGATTACTAGCCTTCCTTTTATCCCACTTAGCTCATCCGTGCCACTAAGCCGGGAAGAGAAAATATGTTCATAGTTTATCTAAATTTATGTGATGATTGAATTGACGGCCGAGAGCTCCCCGATGGGCATTATCTTGCTGAAATGCGAAGCAAAAGTAGCTCATCCAGGGAAAATAGGAGAAAAAAGCTAAAGCTCGAAACAACGTTATCCCATATAGACACACACACACACAGTCTGCCTGTGCTCTTCTGTTTGATGTGTTCAAAATTGTATTACAACGCCGCTCGCCTAGTTGCACTTGACAGCAAACATCAAAACGAATGCGATTGTATTACAACGTTTCAACTTTCTCTTCTCTCTCTTTCTCGTTTTAGGTAAGATGATGTTCGCGAAACGGCAGGTGCCGGGATAGATCTACTGGATGAATTAAATTTCCTCCTAACACAGCCCAACGACCTGTGTGGATCTAATTTCAAACGATAAAAAAAGGCATCCAGGCTAGTATCTATATCCCGGGACACATACACTCACACGTCCAGCACTACCGGCAAGATTGTCCAACACCGGTGTTGCTGGATAGTTTTCTACAACATAATTTCGTTCGTTCTACGACTAACACCGCTTTTGCGTCTCGGCCCCTCAGCAAAAGGCTTAACGGGGACTGAAGACGGATTTAATGACAATCGTCCCCAGGCGGCATACACCTTCTTCTCCGCTATTCTCCCCCACTCCCGGGGCAGGACAGGGTGGAAGATTAATTGGACCGTAAAGAGCATAAACACCAACTCACTTCCACACACCAAAATCCCTTTTCCAGTTCCAGAGACCGTTGCGGGAGGGTTTGGTTCCTTCCAAGATGCCGGTTCCCCCAAGGGCGCTAGCTTGGGGCTGTCGGATTGAGCAATAAATTTTCCACCAGTCTGTTGGAAAAATGATGACATCACAATGGTGATTGTCAACCGGTGGGTGGGATCGGAGCGCGCATCGAGTACTTACCCGGAGAGTTCCTTAACGACGCGAGACCCAAGATGCGGAACGCTCCCCGACATGCCCATAAAGTAACTGTTGATGGCTTCGCGGTCTAGTTTAAAATGCAATCAATATTGTTCAACTTCCTCGGTTTCATCTCGAGATGACGCGTTACGGGCAGGAAAAGGGCAGGCAGGCAGGCAGGGTTGAGTAATTTTCATCCCCAGCACGTGATGGGGGAGTTGTTTAGTTTACGAGCGATGTTACAGTTCCGATGTAAATTCCCGTTCGTGACATTTCATTTAAAAAGTATTACATTATGCTAGCCCAATGGTGCAGGCAAATACAACAAGCGGCTCGCGCGGACTGCAGAGTTTATTGGTGTCCAATGATCTCATCAAAATGGAGTTCACCCCAAAAACTCGTCCCAGTTGTACACGTCGTCACACACACACACACACAGCTCATCCGCTATTGCTCCAACGTCGCACCAGCGGGACAAGCGTTAATAAGCCAACCATCTGGATTTCATAACTGCCGAGGTTTTCCATTCACCACGCGCAATCTTCTAGTTGCAAAAGTATCCAATTTTAGATTGAGGCAAAAAATATACCCACACACACGCGCACGCGGATCGGAAGGGGGCGGGGGTCCCGCTTGAAGGCAGCAAGGGCTGACCTACATACGTCCAAAAGCATGTTGATCAACTGCATCTTCTGGGCGGAAGCAGACGTTTTAAGCTGTCGGATGCGGTTGTCTACAATTTGGATTGATCTTCCTTGGGGAGTTGTCGATAAAAGTTGCCAATTGAGGTCATTCTTCTTCGTTTCTGGGCTGGTTTTTGGCGTTATACAACCTGTTGATATAAAGTTTTGTATGTGGAGGTCACTCTCGTTGAACTATTTCATTGCTTTGCTTGGGATATTCCCTCGTTGACGATGAAACAATATTGAACTAAGTTTTAATTTAGATTGCCACTAAAATCCTGTTAATGTGTTGCTAGCCACAGAATGGATTTTTTAACTGGCTCAACGATCAAACTAACCCGGCACCGAAGCAATGAGCTTAGAAGCGTTCACATGTAAGGCGAAATGCTGTATACCTTTCGAGTGAAAACAAACCGCACGTACCACATCACAAAACCCCACCGCTCCGATATTCGATCCTGACGGATACGGATGGAAAACTGAGCGTCGATTAATTTTAGAACATTCACTCGAAATCTTCCGCACACCCGGCACCAGATGACGACGCGCCGGGATTTCGGCGTAGGCAAACTCGCTTGACCAAACGTGTACGAACGCGAAACGCGAGCGCCACAACACAACATGCAACGGCCACGTTTGCCGTGCATTGATTTATTTTTGAATGCAAAGATTAATGCCGCCGGTAGCGACGGTTGCGTTCGGTGTCGTCGTCATCCTCGCTGTCCTGCTTCTTGCTGCTGGGTTTACATCGATGCTGCATTCCGGGTCGCATTTCGGGGTGTGTGTGTGTGTTGGAGATGCATCTCCACGGTTGCTGATTGTTGCCGGGGCGCCGCCACCGCTAAACGAAGCCGCTGGCCGATTGGTGTTTGCAACGCGCGGGCATGATGCGAACGATATTTTTAGACTTGCAGTTGCGACCGCTGCACTGTAGCTTCTCGCGCGCGGATTGTATGTGCGTGCACGAAGGGCAATGTACGCGTAAGGAGTTGTCGCTTCTTTAAGCGGAAAATTGATTCAAACTGGACACTCGCACAAGCACTACTGGGACGGAAAATTGGCACGGAGACGATGAAGTTCTGGGCTTCTGACTTCTGCCAAGGAAGTCGCGGCTCGTCACAAGTGATTAAACTTTTGCCATAGTTAATTTAATTAATCAAAATTGTGTGAAGACATTCGGGAGGGGCAGCAGGTTTGTTTCTTGGGAGTATGTTGACCTTTTGAAGGCAATATTTCCGCTGTGGAGTGTTTGTATTAGGACTGCAAATTAGTTTGTGTGGTTTTCTAGCGAAAATAAATATTCCTTTTGACTGTCAATGGCCTAGGAATTAATATTTAATTGTAATGTAAAACAGCATGTAATACAGATGTAATACAGCAGATGTACAACATACAACAGATTCTGAGCAAATGTTACCTAGTGGAAAAGAAGCCTAATTGAGGACGCTTCAAAACTTTAAAGAAGTAAAATAAATATTTATTGATGTCTTATAACACATACTCCTTTATATGTCATAACAGCACAAACTCCTTTATTCAATTCATTAAACTAAAACGCGTACCAATTCGCCTTTCTTAAAGATCTTTGGCAAGACTTTGAGCCCTCTGTCCTGACTCTTTCCCTGGATGACCTCAGTACGCATCCTGCATATCGACTCCTCTTGCAAACAGTTTACCAGACGGCCCATGCTCGCTTGTGCTTCAAATCTAGCACAACACTTGACAACTTCCACGTCCTTCATATCTATCCCATTCGGTCTTGGCGTGTAAATGAAATTATCTTTCCAATGAACCCTCTCGAGCACCCTTCTGGCACAAACTGTTCCCTCCATCGAGCATCCTTGACACGCTGTACATCCCAGCGGAACTCGAAGCAGGAATAACAACACCATTGTTTGTGCTGTCCCGCTCGCAAACGTGTCGTCATATCAAACGTCCTGTGCATTAGCGATGATGGGGTTTTATGAGCGGCAGGATTGATTGAAGCAGGCTGGCGCCCGTTGTCTTAGCGAAGCCCTCAGTCATCCGTCTCGCGCGGCAATGCTCCCTGGGCTTCCACTTACCCAGACGTTCGATGACTCACAGTTGGAAATAACTGGCGCTAGTTTCTCATCGGCATTCCCATAACTAGTGGCCCATTTTCGAGCGGGCCCGATAAGCGATAGAGACAGTCAGTCGAACTTTATCACTGCGGCAGCACCGCATGCCTTTCCTGCGTAAGAAACTGGAATCTTCAGCAATGCAGGGAAGTCGTCATCAACTAAACAACGAAGCCACGCTTAGGAATTTCCCATTTCACTGTTGCCCCAGCAGGGGAATGCCACATCAATGTAATTGAATCCGGCCTCGGTGATGTATGAGATCATCGAAATAGAGCCATCGTCTCTGATGAACCTCACCCATCCGAGGGGATGTCGAGCTCGCACCCAAGCCCGAAACAAACGACAAATGGAGCCAACATAAATCATTCCACACTCGCTCGGAGCTTCCCCGTACCGTAGGGCGTTGCACATGAAATTTTAATTAGGCCAAACAATATTTATGGTAGCCAGTTCGCGCCGACTGCAACGCGAAGCGGTGGGCCTTAAACGAATGCAATTGATAGTGGCGTTTTCGGTTTCGGTTGCCCGCATGTGCACAATCGTGCACTGTCACTGAAATTAACTGTCCACCAGCAACCGGGGTGCTTCTTCTTCTGTTATGCGCAGACAAGGCCTGGCAGTCTGATAAAGCTATTAAAATCGTGGAAAGTCAACGTTGAGCGACCTGGGTATGGGCCTAGGGAGGATGATTAACGCACGCTTTGCCAAGCTCCACCAGCTTAGTTGACCTTTTACGGGCAGGGCGGGTTGCTTTGGAATGTCTTTTTTGGGTGGCATGTTAATTTGGGAAAACGTTTCTTCCCTTGAAGCTCTCACACATGGGCGCTAATTTACCCACACAACAAGCTTCTCGTCTAAAGCAGCTCACTACTACAAGGAAGGCAATGATAGAAAACGGGTTGATCGTCTGCTATGATGAGTGTGTACAGGATTTCTCGTCGATTGAATTTGAAACAACCTTGCTATCATTTTCTTACCCCAGCACAATCACTATCTACAGAACGAAAGTCTTGAATAACAGGAACACACACTCTCGCGTCCCAAACGCAATGAAATTCTTGCGCCATGACGAAGGCAAGCTGCTATTTTTACGTAAATTACGCCCGTTCGCCCAACTTCCTTTAGGCGACGCGTTATCATCGACCTTCAAACTGGCACCAACCGGTAGGCCATGGCGCACGAGATTTCGGTTAATCTGTGCCAGCCCGTTCGCGGCACGCACCACCACCACCATCCCAGGCAGGAGATGAGCAAATGCGTCTGAAAATACGGTTGATACAGAATGGTTGTTTTTTCGCTTTATTTCTTCGCTTCCTTACTCTTTCACTGCTGCTTCTTTGCCTTCAGTCCCGGTCTCGTAAACAATGGTAAATCCAACCAACCTCCGGCTCTGTGACTTCCCAACTGAAAACCCCTTTTTTTCTCGCTGGCCGATTTCCAAACCAGAGTTTGCTCAACGAATAGACAACGTTATCACCGCCGCCCGATCGTTAGTGCGCGCGTTGAAGCGTTTCGCGTCGTGTTGGAAGTTTAGAGGTTTAAAGGCAGACGCATTCTAAAACCTACTGCTGCTGCTGCTGCTGCCGAAACTAATTGCTTTTTTGCGTGCGTGCTATTACCCTCCTGTGGTGGTACAGTTAGGGTTTTATGGCGGTTCTTCACTTTATGTCTCTGTTTTATAAACTCCTTTCAATTAGTAGCAGCCGCTTGATTGTTATTTTTCTCAATAAATTTAATTTATTTAATTTCCTTCGTATCGAGAGTAGGGTGGAAAGATTCATATGGAAGTAGTTTTCTTGCACAATTTCTTCTTGCTTGTGTAAGGTTTAAAAATACCTCACAAACAATCTATTTTCCTGTTTGTCTGCTATTTCATATGCTTTTCCTTTTCCAATTCTCAACTTGCACTTTTTGCTATCTGTTGCTAAGCTCGATGTAAGGATGTATAACCAAATTGATGCCCCTCGAATACCAATTTTCTTTTTATTTTTCAATTTACCCTAATCCACATGCGAAGCCAGACCCGTACTGCTTATACGGATCAAATTTGTGCTCATCTTCAGCACATTTTCCAATAATCAAACTCCGTCCCCGTACGGGCAGACATGCATACACACCCTGCCGTGCCGCGTAGGTGGCTACAGTAAGAATGCCAAACCTTCATCGGAATGTGAGTCGCCGGAGGCAGTCCGCCCTGTTTTTTTATTACGTCGATGAAACAGATCGCTCTGCAACAGTCCGCTTTCGTCCACTTGTTTCACACCAAGTGCTACCCCGACAACACCCAACAGGGACATCACGCATCGGACCCAACAACCCTTTTTTTATTAGCTTCAAATAACCGACCGCCCCGCATTGTCCTTCAACTCCACTCTGTCCAGCAAAGTAAGAGAACAAGAGTCCTACCGGGACTGGTCATGCAGAGAGACAGAGAGAAATCAGGGTTTTAAAATTTGCTGGGTTGATAAATGAAACCCAATCGGAACACGCTTTTTTGCGTCCCACGCAGTCGAAAACAGTCGAAGAATTTCCATCCTCTGCCGGGAAGGGATTCGAGATGCCAAGCCATCCATGTTGCGATGAGAGGATGTAATACTTTTGTGCAAAAACGCAAACGAAAGCGCTGAGTTCGGGTGAAAAACGCAACTCAAATACCGGGACCGTGGTGTGTTCGTTCATGACCTGCAAATCGGCACTAGTGATGGGAGCAGTTCCTTTTTTTCGGATCGGATTGGAATCAGATTCTCGATAGAAAGGAACAAAATAACTCTTGTACGTATGAGAATTTAAAATATATTGAAATTAACATCTAGGAGAAATTAAAATTAAAGGTATAAACTTTACTTACAGCGGTTTACTTAACAACTGTAGTTGCATTTGAATTTGTTTTCTTAATGTTTTTGTTTAAGTTATCGTGAATGCAGACAAAGAATAAACAGTCATTTCACTGTCAGTCAACACTCAACACTTCAACACTTATTTTCATAGCATCTGGAATTTAACTAAATGTCACTAAACGAAGCGTAATTCACTAGCATACTCTTCATCTACTCTATTTTCACCGAGATCTTCTTTCGTTGAAATTGGTTAGAAACATATTTAGTGAACTTAGCTTTATTCTGAATATATAATAATTTAAAACATCCAATAATCATAAAAACGGGCAAAATTATTTATTATTTATTGCTTCTAAAAGTTGTTAACAAGCGATCAGAAAAAAAATACGCTTAAATACAAATTAAGCTCCAAGTCCAATGACTTAGATTGAAGGCATAAGAAATAAGTTATGTGTTTTTGTAATGTAGACAAGTGCATAGCAAATTTGTTCACTTCTCTGAGGTTGTAAGGCCTAAAGGTTCCTCGCTAATGCTTCAATATCGTGATGTACAGAAGGATCTACTATTTTGAGCGTTATTTTCGTTTAAGCAGGATAATACTTTAAGCATCAGAAAGAGAAGCAAGAGCACAAGCTTAGATCAATGCATGAAAATAAAATAATACAGATGCAAAAAAAAACAACTTTATGTTTTACTTTAAACCTAGCTTCCATCTTTCCATTGCAGGAACTAGTACTTGGCTCGGAAGGAATTTCCCATCACCACTCAAAACACAAATTCCTTGCTTTGTGCCTTATTTTTCATTACGCAAACACCTCACGGGATACGCAAAGGCCCAGAGGACGATCTACAAACGGGAGGACCTCACCATTGGCCACATCTCCCAGTGCACGTCCCGTGTTAATCAGCAAAGATTAATCTGGCAGATTAACCTGACAAATAGGATTAAGGAAAGCGCTACCATACGGTGCCGTTGTTGCCGTTTGAGCCTATTTCTCTGAAGTCAGAAACGACTAGAAATAGATGAACGTGTCAGCTGTTCTGATACCGTGTTTTGTTCGCAACGCGTTTGTTGTGCCTATGAACTTCTCCCAGCGACAACGAACCAGCGTATAATTTTTACAACACTTCTCCGCCTATTCATCATCTCTCCCGTTTTGTGCCATGTTTCAATTATAACTGTAACTACATCTCCATTCAGCAGCACAGCACCGAAGCTTTGGTGGGTGAAAGATTATTGCCCCTGCTTTATAGAAACTTTTACAGCCACCTTTATGGGTGCATTTAATGCATTTCTGATCGATTGCTCCCACCGTGAACCGTGGCCCACCCGAACATTCACGGTTAACCATTATGGCTGGCTCATCAAATACCACCCAGCGTTTTGTTGATAAGCCCTTTTGTTTACCATCCCCAACGCCGTGCATCGTCGGGAAATTGTTTATATGTGTGTATTTTCATAACTCCCCGTTCATTTTTATGCTCACATCCACCCCCGGAGGGAGACGCGGGCAGAGATTATGCATTCGATCAAGATAAAACCGATGATGTGTGGTGGTGCCTGAAATGGCGCACGTGTTAGTGGTGGTGATTGGTGAATATTAAACACATTCCAGTTGTGTGCCCCGAACGCACGCATTTCATAAATAATTCCACCGACACCTTCATACGCCCCCAAAAAAAATATTCGAAGCGATGAAGCCGTGTCAGGAGACTCGGCGGACATCCCAATCACGTTCCCGATGTTAGTTTATAGATGTTTTGTAATGATGATCGGTTTTAAGTGGCGTCCAAATTGATTTGTTCGACGTGCCATGTGCGTACGAAAGTTTGGGATGAGATCGCCAACGGCGCGTAAAAAGCAGCTAATTTCGATGTAATGCTAATTGAATTTCAATCAACTGAATTCCTCCGACGGACTGTGGCTGGTTGTCCAGTTCGTCGCATTGCATTATGATATCTATTTTTAATTGCCTATCGAATGGGAGTTTGACGCCGTGTTTGCGCTGTAAGCTAATGCAATTTACTCTGCTGTTTGGGGGCTTCTTTGATTTACATTTACGGACCCTTCCCCATGTACATTCTCGCCCTGACCCGCTCTCCCCGGAGATCGGAAACCAACAACCGCTGACGCTGATTGGAGCTCATACATTAATTCGTGATGCTACTTTGTTGTTCAGCACGATCGATGAGGGTCTGACCCGTGCAATGAAAACACATTCCATAGAGCACGATTCCAATGTTCCACCTTGAAACGGAGCAAAACAAACATTACAAAACTCGCACCACGTCTGTGTGTGCTTTGGCTCTGCCATGCGCAATGTTCTGCCCAGCATCGGCAAGAGCACGTCCGAACGCCAGCGTTTCGGATCGGAATGAGCTCAACCATGGAGTCGGTCCCCATCCTTCATGCTTCTGGCACTGGAGTCCTCCTCCGTCATCCTTTCAATGCCTTTCGAGAGCATAAATTTCGTCTCTTTCTGCTGGTCCCCATTCTCCCGGGCCCGGTCCAAGCAGTCTTATCGGAGGGCACAACACTGGTTGTGACAGCGTTTGCCACCCGTCGCTTTCCTCTCGCACGAATCCCGACCAGACCAGACAATCGAATGTACACATGAAATAATTAATCCTCCCTTTTTTCCGATGCCGACACCAGTAATTCATATTGCGCTCTCCGGAGCGCACATATCTTGGGGGCACGATCTGAGGCCGTTACTGCCGTGAACTCTACTCCGCTTCACTGTGGTCGTTTTCCAGTTTTCGAGTTCCCGTTCTTCTCCCCCGTGCTCTTTTGCGATGAAACATGCCTAACGTTTCGATCAGCAGCCCTGTCATGTGTTTTTGCTTTCTTTCTTCACTGTAAAGCTTCGATCTTGTTTTATCCACCGTGTCATATTTTCCTGTCCGCTGCCACAGCTCGGACGTTGCCGAGGGACTGAGGACTGATGCATGCGGACCGACCGAAATCGAACAAGCGGACAGTGCAGATAAAGACTATCCAATCAACCGTACCGATGGTTGATGATGTATTTGTTCAGTTCTATCGGCCGAAGGGTTGGTTGTGCATGTTGCACGAATGTCCTGAACCTGGGAGGGTGAGAAATGAAATGGAAAAGACCATGAATGATAGTGGTCAGCTGGATGGAAAAGGTTATGAAGACTGTTTACTCTTAAAAAGTATGACTAAGGAGATGGATGATCCGTTTCTACAAAAGCAATAGAAAATTATGTTTTTTTTTGTATTAATAAAAATATAATGTCAAGTATATGTTTTTTAACAGAATTTCTTTTACATGTTCCTTTTTTGCAGGTAAGCCAAACAAAACGTTTTGAGGAATTATTTTTAACAAGGATCTTGTTGTGGATGCTAAACGTGAGTTAAATATTTTTTTAAAAAATTACAATGTTTGTAAATGTTTCTACAAGTTCGAACTGTAAGAGTTACAAGTTCGAACAAAATTCCGAAATTTCTCAAAGTTAATGAAAAATGCAACATTTAAATGATATTTGCATTTTATATTTCTACATCAATTTCGTGACATTTGTTTCGCAAATATTGTTCATTTATTTGCAAATGCTGGATATACCAAGCAAATAGAAGTATTCTGAGGTACAGTAATAGCTTGGTACTCATTTCAACTGGTGATTCCAAAAATGGCTTGAAAGTTTACACGACCAAAACATGTCCAAGCTGATATTTCACATGTTTTTACAGATGGAGAAAGAAATATATCGCAAATTCTTGAACTTTTTCACTACCAAAAATTAAAATAGGGAGGATTCGAATAAATAGGATGTTTACCTTTACAATCATCCTCAACGTAGAGAACACTTTATCGATATGATCAAGTTATGTGTCAGTTAATAATACAACTATGCCAATATCTTGTAAGCTAATTCAAATTATTCGCAAACGAAAGGGTCACAAGTTTTATTAAGTGGTATTTATTAAGTGGAATCATTTACGATATAAGCTAGGCAGAAAAATGGAATTAAAAAAAATGTTCCTCATTGTTTTACCTTTTTTCTTAAAATATTGATGTTTGAATACAAATATTTATAATTCGACATTGAACATGTGCTTTAGGATTTTTTCTCATTCTTTATCAACGCCTGTATTTCGTCCTACTGCACGCTTACATCAATAAACAAATTTTATGATAGCATTTACAACAAAAAGTCCCCCAATGTAGCATACGCAAGGGTCACCTACGCACATTCATAAATTTTAAATTTTATGACACTAGAACACATTTAATCGAACGCCGCGAAGAGCTGTTGCATCCAACTGTCTTTCTAACCTTTACAACCGGTCACTTCTGAGCCGGGAAGACCCATATACACCCACACTTTTCAACGTTCAATTTCACCTTCGGCCATCGTAGCCGACCCCTGTTCTATGAAATGAATCACGAACCGGCTTTCCGACGGCACTCCAGACTATCGAAAAGATTGCGACACCCGCACCATGTAGCACCATGGTTTTGATTGTAGGGAGGAAGAAAGAACAAAACCAGAATCCGTCCACCCGAGGCCAGATCGCTTGCGCTTGCCAGACTTCCCGCAATGTGAGACCAGCACAGCCAGACGCGGAAACGTCTCCAGTCTCGCTGGAAAAGCACTGCAGTGCGGCCGTTGTAGGTGCGTGTCGACGATGCTCTATCGCCCTACGAAATGCATTACAGATGTGAGACGTCGAAGCCGTTGAGAGATGCGGCCCGTAATGCGTTTGCGTTCGACATCAATCATTCTTTATTATTATCCAACCCGTCGTGCCGCGTCGATGCTGGTGTGGCACATATCAACCTCACGCGGACTGGATCTTGCATCTTGAAGAAGACGCTGCTACCCCTAGACAAAGGAAACGGCCCGAGGGAAGAGTTGTTCAAAAGCCGTCGCGGTTTGGTTTTGCTCTGTTTGTGTTTCTCCCGTGACAGTGCACGGACAAAGATTCGAACAGTAATCAGCATCTTCGTGGGCGTCTAAAAGAGAACGCGCGCCGAAGAGGGCCACCCGTCATGATGATCTGCGTTCGAAATCGAAGGTAACAGGTAACCTCAAACCCTGAACCTGAAACCCCTGTCTTGGCAGACAGTGGTCAACGAGTTCAGAGAGATCTATTTACACGAGGATCGTAATTATATGCTAAACGTGGACTCGGCAAAAAAAAAACGAGGGAGTCAAAACGAAACTCTCGTTTGTGAACGAGATGGAGTGAAGATAACTCGCCAACGGAGGATACTCTTCAACAGCTCAGCTCTATTACGCCCGTCAACGTTCTCATCGTGAAGCCCTCGGGTGGAATTCGCGCCTCACGCCTCAAACTAGGTAGCCCGGTAGGCGTTTCCAACTGAAGCCGTTGGGGGGCTGCTAAGAGAAATCCTGAACGTTGGATGGCAAGTGGAGGCCGTGATCGTGACGATCAGGGTTGCAGCGCCTAATGAAGCTATGAAGTGTTTATTATTCATAATTCCCAAACGAGATCTGGTTGATGCGTAAGCAGGAAGGAAGACGCAAAAGTTAAGGAACTCTCGTTCCAATGTGCAGACATTGGTAAGATCGTCTTCGACGTTCGTTTATCGTCGTCCGGACTCTCGAACTGTGTGTCCAAAGTCATGCCGAAAATCGCATTATATAACCCATAACATTTATTTGGGATTATACATTATTTATAAGCCCTTTTTAGGAGCTTTTTGTAGCATGTCATTGATCTTCCTGATAGGAGGTCTCTGGAGAGTCAGGCCCTGTTCCAATGTCGGATATCCGTTTCTCCGGGTGGTCCATCAGGCGCCGTACTGCTACAACAAAGCAGTTGCAAGTGTTTCGGGTGTTGTCATAAATCATTCTCGTTAAATTACGGTAATCTGTTATTATGAGGAACCCTATCCGACCCCAGTTCGCTCCGGGGTAGCGCAGCATCTACACACAATACACCATGGGCTAATTTTGGGGACCGTGTTCATTGGTTGGGTTTCCGTTCCGCTTGGAACGGAGTGCGATTGGATGATCCTCAATCAACGTTTGCTTTCTTTGCAGGAGCAACACAGCGAATGAACTGGTTGGACTGTTATGGAATAAAAATCCGTTCAATATCACTTTCATCCAACAGCTTGTTCATTGTGTTTAATGGAATAGATTGACTTGCGTCAGTTCACATTCCTCTGGGAGATTAATCGAGTATTTCAACTCACCTAAAATTACAATCGTCACGCAACCCATGGATGGCATGCTCTTGTACGTTCGCACTTTTTCAAAGTCTCGTCTATGTCACCGGTGCGGATTAATCTACGTCCGTTCCGGGATTCATAACAAAAACACACACACATTGCTGACAGCGTTTTGTTCTATTATGCTTCGCGTGCTACCACGAAAGATTAATACGCGCTCACGCGCTCGCCTCAATTGGTTTGTTGTGACTCGTCACCATCAGCATAATGTGTCAACATGAACCATACTGACGATGAGGACGCTGGTGATGGGTCCCGATGGAGTAGGCAACACGTCGTTGCGGCGACACGCAGCTAACATCACCATCTCCTGGGTCTCTCATGCATCTTGTATTTGCATATGCACAATGGACGCCCGGAACGTGCCGCATCATACGAATGATTGAAATTAATTGTACATTGTACACGATGCATATTCTTCGTTTCGTAGACTTCCATGCAGTCTGTCTCTGCAGTCCGTCAAGTGACCAACTATTCCTTGGTCTTAAAATTAAGTATTTTTTTACCAAACACCCAATCCATCTTATCTCTTGTTACACGATCTGTGTCTCTTTTTTATAAAACAACAGTTTTCTTCCTACCATAAATAAATCAAAATGCGCACGAGAGATACATTTCATCGCGCTCGGAGCGAAGATCACTGTTTATGCACCCCACAAATGGTGGTATCAGCTGGTACGCACTGAATAAACATAATCTTATCAAAACTTTCCATCATAAAATATTAAATTTCGCCTTCTCCATCATATCGTGGAAGAATGGCAGCACTTTGCGAAGTGTTTACGGTTGTCCCGCTCTACCTTTCTTTCACTTGGTTCCTTGCTAGTTTTTCGCTTATCCAACACACTTCAGCAGGCCACAGCGCTGGCATAACTTTCCACTTTGCCACGCCACGGCAGCAGACGTGCCGCTTATGGAAAACTTTAAACTCAATTCATAAACTTACTCCTTTCGCCGACTGCAAAAAGCTAAAGACACCCCGTCTGCTCCCTTAGTGGTCGCTTGATCTAATCTCACTTGATGATGGATTCTCGGTTCGGGTGCAAACCTTTCCGCCTTCGCCGCATTGCCACGTTTCTTTCGCCCGAGGAACGAAAGCTAAACAAAACCTCGTTTTGAATCGTAAATCACGCAAAAAGAATGGACAATACAGTTGAATTATTGTTCTAAAATGGGAAATATACTCTATTCTTTCTTGCCATCGTCTAACGTTGGCGTGTGATTAATTCCATTAAGCGTCCAAAAGAACATACTTCTTCCAAAAAAAACAATCTATTCCCTACTGCTCAGACACGCATTTGCGTGTGCTTAAGTGGTATAATAACAATTTTACAAATTAAACGATTTATGCCACTCATCATGTAACTACACGCGTCCGTCCGTCCGTCCATTCACTAGCCCTGGCGTGGCGTGGTTCACGAACACGAGTGGAATTGTGAAGTGGGCGCCTATTACTCAATTATACGTTGTTGGGCAAATCAATATAACGGCACGCTCTCTATGATAGCTGGCGCTTGCTGCGAGCTGTTGCAAAGTTGTAAGCTAGAAATTAAGCGTTATAAACAGCAGTTAATGAGATGTACTGCACGAAAACGATCATTAAACACGTCTTTAAAGATTATAACAATTATAAATTCTGAAGTACTCATTTGTTAAGGTACGCATTTGAAAATCTTCCCGAGTTCTACATTTTTAAATTAAGCACTTCTTCAGTACATACATGCGCTTTTCTAAAATTACGACTTCCCAGAATTAATGTGACAATCTCCGGCACACCGGACCTTTTCCCTGAGATCTTGACACAACACCCGGTGACATTCTCAAACGGTAGCTTCATTGCCGTCCACACTCAAGCTTCAAGATGTGTTCTGAGCTGGCGGAATGCAGCTAAAAGAGGAACCGTCACTTGAATTAATTGCACGCAGCGTATGTGTCGCCGCATGTTCTAGCGCTCGCGTTGACAAATAGTGTCTGCCATTGGAGTTGTCCCCCGTCGATCCCCTATTTCCCCATAGATGCACGTCCTCTAGCAGAACACTCCAACAAACGATTTGAATGCGGCTCTTCCGATTACCTTACGTTTGCCGAAAACTTGAACCTCGTGGTACAAACTCCCTGCTATACGGCACTTGGTGCTACTTACTTGTTGTCCTCCGTGCTCTCGGAAAACTGAAAAGACACTCTCCACAACCACATATCGTCAAATCTGATCCGCCGACACGCAGAACACGCGCCAGTGGCGGCTACCTTTTAGCGCTCATGTCACGCTCTGTCGCGTAGCCGTTGAATTTGCATTCGCTGCATAATGATTCCAACGATGTCGTGCGGGCCTAAACTATCATCCTTATGGAGTAGAACTACCCGCTGTTCTTTTCGGTTTATTTGGACAGTTTAGTAGTTGTGAAGATGGCATCAATGACAGTGTGTGAGGAGATGATGGCTACGACCTGGCGCTAGTTACGACGTGCCTAGACGCCGAAGGACGTGTACATACGCTCGACGTTATGGGCACCGATGGATGAGTCATCAACAATCTCTGTTGGGTGCTCTTTCAACCACAGTAACACCTCATCGTGATGGTAACGATGTAACATTTACACGGTGCAAGAAACTCCAGCTGACGATCAGACGGTAAGCCTGACGATGATCGCCTTCTGCCAGCCAACCTCCCAGCTGCTTCCGTTTCGGGAATGCAAATGTGCTCTCTCTTTGTCCGCAAACACAAATAGCTGCTCATATTTCACGCATGCTCTCCGTCTCTCACCCTGAAGATCTCGGGTCATAAAAATCCCAACGACGACCCAACGCTCGGAAGAAGGGAATTTGGAACATAAAAAACAGGGTGCCAGAGGGGGAGTAGCGGACACGGAATGAAGCGATGGTAGTGGGCGGCGTTGTTTACGGGTATTAACAAAACCAACTAAACTAAACCGGGCGGGCTGCAGTTGCATCTTGCATTTGTTTAAGTTTTTTTCCCTTCCCACAAGCTGTGCTCATATTTATGTGGGATCGGTCTGCAGCAGCACCTCCTGTCAATAAGGGCTCGTGCCGGAACCCGGTCTGGTGATGGGTACAATAAGAGTAAGGAAAAAAGAGCACACACACACACACACACTCTCATAACCATAAGCAAAACAACAGATTTCCATCATAAAAGAAAACATTAGACAATCTCGGTGAATGGCATGCGGCTTCCAAGCTGGAGATGGATTGTTATTTTCTTTCTCCCCCTGAAGATGATGGCAACCGATGACATGCTATGTACGACAGTGCAACAAAGAAAGTATTTCTTGAAGCAAAAGAAAAACTCCACTAAATTGTGGGGAAGTTTTTTTTTCTGAGCTCCTCCGAGAAGAAGACAATAATTAATTGCCGTAAAAATTCAATTTTAAAGCTACATTCTTGCACGACCATCAAAATGGCCATCAGCTAGAGCGATAATGAGAAATGCACATGCATTTAATGCACGCCCTAGCTTCACACGGAGGCCGGATGCGTCTCAGATTTATAACGACAGGGCTGTCAACACACTAATATTTCTTAAACTCTTCTGTTTGGCTCTCAATTTGGCGCATCACGTTTGTCGATTTACTTCCACGAAATTCCTTCACAGCACAAGCTTGTGATTAAGTACGCGAGCGTAATGGAAAGATATGTAGAAACACATTTAAAAATCCTTTCCGAATCATTAATCTTTGCGATTAATAATTTCCCTGATGATAGAAAGAGAGTAGGGTGCGCAAACGGCTGTCGCTTGTGGGTGAGTGGAAATGTGTCGTCGCAAGCAAATTACACTCCCGATTGTAAGACGCTTCCGAAAGTCGTTTTCTTTGGCGAATGAAAAGCGCACGTGTTATCCAGCCGTTACCAACGAGCAGGGGAAGCATCCTTCGTAAAGAGATGTGTCCGTTGTGACAGTCCGGGACGGCAAGAGAGCGTACAAACAAATAGATAAACAAACCAATCGATCCAGGCGTGTGGCGTATGGATGGATACAGTGCGGGGTGCAAGTGGAGGCAATAAAGCTAGAAGAAAGCTCCATAAATCTTCTCCATTGTGCACCTCTAACAACTGGCACATATTTTACCGCCATGCGCCCGTAGGACACGATGCCAAGATCTCGCCTGACAAGCGCGTAAGATGGCAACAACCCGTCTCACCCGGAGGCATTCAGGCATCACCAGCCGGTTTCTTGGATCTTGCATGAATGGAATTTGTTCACGCGATGAATACCGTAAAGAGGGAAAGCCGAGGAGTACGTACAGCTTTTCGGGGAAACAATGTTAAGCGGAAGTCGTTGATGATTTTTTCCTTCATGTTCTAGCTTTTAGCAAATCCCAGCCTGTTTGCGATCCGAGTCCTTGTCTGCACATTCTGCCAAAAATAACTCGCTGCGCAAGATCTCGGGCTGGAAGTGCTTGTGCCTATCGGGCTATTATCCTTCCGCTGGCTAACGAAAAACGGACACAATACACACGAACCGCTATCGAAAGGCAATTCGTCAAAGATTTCAATCTTCTACCCGCCAAACCGTCAATTGATTGATCGGGCGTGGATGAAAGAAAAGCCGTGGACGGAAGTGCGCTTGTTTGTAATGTGTTAGTGGCAACCTTCTGCGGGATGAGCCGAATCGATTCGTTGGCATAATCCGCCACGCTGATGGGCCAGGGGTAGCTTATCGCGTTCCGATGTCGGCCGAGTGTTTTGGCACCGGTGGTGACAGATTGAACGTGTGGCTGTGTGATGACCCCCGGGGGGTTTACTACTGATCCAGGCAGATTGAAATGTTGATTGTGTCCGTAAGAAACGATATGGATTGTGAGTGTTGTTTGGACTTGGGCGCATTCAACTGTTTATAGAGATTCAATCGATAGATCAACAAAAATTGACTTATTTGTTGTTTTTTGATAAAATCTCTCCCTTTACATAAAGTGTCAATAATCAGTACAAATTTGTTTATTTAAATGTAATGCCGTAAATATTAAATTTTATTTATAATTATTTATAACTATTTATTATGCAATTATTATTCGTTTATACTTTAGTTCTCAAAATGCAAAATATTGTGTTTATCGTTGAACACCATTGTGACGCGACCATTGGGTCAACTCAGCCGTTCATCAATTTATTCTTACCTGTATTAGGAGTTACCATCACCGCTGCAGTTCCTAACGACTGTTTTATTTAATTTCTATGAATTGCAAAAAAGTTCAACAAGAGCTAAATTACATTTCATTTTCTCGATAGGACTGAATCATTTTAGAGCTCATTAGAACTCCCATTTTTCTTGCTAGACATTTCTAGTTATTTTAAATTATTTCGCTCAAAATTGATTGTGAACTATTGTGATTCAAATCATTCGGAAGTCATTAATTTGTTTCTGTATCTGTTTACCGAATACTGTATTTAATATTGAGTTAGTTTAATCATTTTATTTTTGTAATATTTTAGAATGGTTGAGGTCAATTATTTGACAATTGATTGACTAATATACTAATAAACTATGTCATAGTTTAAGGTTGTTAGCTATGTTGTTAGATGTCCTATGTTGTTCATACGTGACTCTGATATTAATATAAATACACTTTACACTTTACTTATTAAAGCAAGTTAAACTATTTGTTATTTCGTCTGGTATAGTCATTTTCTTACAAAAACATTGATCTTTCCTAGAGGTGAAATACGGCTACATCTGCCTTCGATGAAGAGTGAATATTTGCTTATAAACAGACACGTTAGAGAAGAGCTTCTTAACTTATCCAACCTGTTACTTGTAACTTAAACAACCCTTGTGTGAAATAGGTCATAGTGGAGGCAATTTATTTAACTCCGGAATGGAATTCAAAAAACCGTGATTCAAAAGCTCCCTTAAGACAAAAACCATTTAACCAAACAGTTGGACGTACCATCCTGAGCATTATATTATTCGTTGTAAACTAAAAATCAATCAAACCTTTTTTTTTAAATAAGCCTAGCAAACAATGAAAATTTCGAATAGTTAGAAAACATCCAAAATAAAATGTTCAGCGGTTCTTTGCAGACAACCAAACTATTTTAATAAGATAATAAAACGAATTATGGAGATATGGTAAATATTGTATGGAAATATTGCGCTTGTATAACACTAAAGCAGACGATGGATATTTTATGATAAGAAATATTACATTATTTTATTTCAAAGAGTTTATTTGATTTGGAATTCGGGTACCATTATTCAGAAGCAGTTTCTTACACGCTGGTGGAATAAGTTGTCTCGTAAGCGGATCATGCATTAATACAATGAAAAATATCCGCACAGAGTTTTGTTTTTTGCACAAACCCCGCGTACACGTTTCCAGGACCAACGGAGTTTCTACCATAGACCCCCTGCCGAGATTTGACTTTGAACGTACGATTGCCGGCAACACACATCTGCCAACTTTCCCATGCCATTTAGGTCGCAAATCGTTGTGATTCCTTTTTCCTCCAATTTCTTCTCTTTAGCTGTTAATATCATTCACAAACCTTTTACATATGCCATTTCGCGAACTGTTTTCTGCGTACCTAACTTCAATCGACCATGTCGTGTTCAGCTCAACCAGTGTAATAAAATCAACCAGTCTGTCTGACTCTTGATTTATCTGCCCTCTTGTGAAGTCCAATTGAAGGCGACGAGTGTCGGGCTGCTGTCCTGGAGCGACGACCAATTCAACCGCAGACCCTTCCAGCTTCATCGCAGGAAACGGTGGCTTCTACTTGAACACGGATCCATTTTCGTTAGCCTAATGGCATTGCGGGTTAGAGCAATGCCCAAGTGTCGCACACTTAACAGGATGTGTCACCGATGCGGGCGCCATCGCCGAAGCAAATGGTCGATTTGGGTTGGGATTTTTGCTAAAAATATCCTCCCGCTGTGACGGCAGCTTCGAAAAGTTTGCGGTTATTGGATTCATCCGAGCCCGTGCCGAACCCTTTTAAGCGACCGGAAGTGGAAATGAAAGACAACACCGACCTATTGGCGTTGCTTTTCTGGTTCAAGGGCGGGGAAAGGTGATCGTGTGGTGTGATCCGAAACCATCATCCGGTTGTTGAGAGGTTTTTTGTGCTGCTTTAGATTTTTTTTGCGCCAAATTGCGCATATATATAGGTGAAGGATCAATATAACATCAAATTTCAGTTAGCGTTGCAATGCATTTCTTGTAGAAAGGACAATGGTTAAACTTGCGAATTTAATGCCCTTTATATAATAATTATCTCTTTGAAGGAATTAGGAACATCAAACATCAAACGGCAGGACAATTAAAAATGAAATTCTTTTCAACATTCTTTCACGCGCTCAGCCAGCTCGGTGTCACTGGAATTCCAAAATAAATCAAATGATAAATATTTTTCCCACGCGACAGCTTCCCGTTTTTTCGTCTGTGTGCGCTCTCTTTTTAATCCCGTATCGCACAGCACGTTCCCATCAATGTTTTCTGCACAACGCAAACAAGTCCCCCAGCCACGCAAATCATAATTAATATAAGAAAGTATGAACTACAAACGCTTCCACACGGCGCAGCTTGATTGTGAAATATGTGACAAAGTTTGAACGAAAACGGCCCACAGGGTGCGGAAGACCCGAACCGCCGCATAATGCTTTACCCGTGGTACAGCTGTATGCTAACAATTTAAGCCACTCTGCCGGTGCTGCTCAATTGAAAGGAATGCAAGCATCAATTTTCACCAGCAAGCCACACGATGGGTGTTACTGCACTGCAATCGTTCGTTTGAGCTGCTGCGAAAAAAACGGCAAACTCCAACGGAGCGTGCGTTGACGGGTGGATGAAACGAACTTGGTGGAAGCAGCCTAACGAACACACTTCTCTGTCTGTCTTCCTGCCCTCTGCTACCGTCACGACACTCGGCACGATCGCGATCAACGCTGGGTGCGAAAAACGCATGATTGTAAACCACAGTTGGGTTCATGCGTTTACAACATAGTAAAGCACAGCGTCTAAAGTACAAAGGGAGCCACCAGTTACGCCAGCACTTAGTTCAACAAGCCCAGTACACCCAGAGCCGAGTGCATCTTGCAAATAAAAACTTCCTCATGGTTCGGGAACAAACCATCTGCCCTCAGGAACGCACCGAAACAGAAACCGATACCGTATCGTCGTAACAGGCACACATGTGTCGTAAGCGGAGCGCACATAAAGTTGCGCTTCTGGTTCTGGTCCGGGGCGTGTGCGAGGCAGTGGGAAAAGCCTTGGGAGCGGCTTTATGGATGTATCAACATCACTCCGGATCATCATTATCATCGTCCCCGGAGCAGGCCGGAGTGGGAATCGTTTGATGGAGGAGCTGAAAAAACACACGCACAGGCTGGATGCTGTGGAGTGCATCCAGTGGAGCCGGGGGGAGTTGGTGTGTTGCATGCCACATTTATCATTCGGCACAGCTTGTTCACACCACACCACTTTGGGGAGGATTTTTTTTCCCAGTATCAGCTCCCGATGGAAAACAACCATTTCGGCTCCGAGAGCTGGAATATTGTACCTAGAACTCGAAACACGACGTGCTGCAAATGGGAATGCATTATGTCCAGCTCGTATGCATCGAATGTGGATGGATGTGTCAATGGGACGAGCAGTAGGGGTTTCAGCAACAAGTTTTAATCATCGAACCCACTTAACTTATTAATGAGGGCGTGTGTGTATGTTGTTGCCTCAGTGCCAGACACACAAGTCTTTGGACACCACTCAAACACTTCGAACACGATGACAAATTTGTGTTGGAATGGTTTTTGTCTTCCACCAGCACTTCCCAGCAACGGTTCCAAGTAAACTTCTTTTAAGAACCCTCTTACCCTGTTTTAAGTATTTGTTAGTTAGAAAGCAAAATATTGCCATTTCCCAGAAGAATAAAGGAAAACATTGCAGCAATGCTGCTTTAGTCCATCAACTTATCTCGCTCGACTTGCTGATCCAATAGCACTGTTCATCATTTTTAATGTCTCACTGACGCTCCTAATTGCGCTCACCATTGCATCGCCGTTGTGGCTTGAACGGAAATCGAACTTCTCGATGATCCTTGATGGCTCTTACCCTCGCAGTAAAACCCAACAAGACTCTCGGCGAATCGGCTGGCTCTAAACGATTGCTTTCCATCAATTATCATCTATCAATTTACGGGCTCATCAATATGCGGTTCATCAGCGCTTGACGTCTTTCGCGTGAACCAGGACCACAAGGGCCCGAGTAGCGCTGGAGTTTGCGAAATGGCCGCTCTCGTTTTGCACTGCACTGCACGCACACTGACGAACGACGGCACTACTTTTTGCACTGGCGCTCGTCTTCCACCTCGCTTGATTATCACGCTCGCCGTGACTCGTGTTATTATGCGGTGTCAAGCAATCGAACCGCGCAGATACTGGGTGGCTGGGGTCCGGCCTATCGCACCGAGTGCCAGAGCAAATCAATTAAAGTGTCCTCCGAACCAAGTCGCCCTTTTCTCTGCCTGAAACGCACCGATGATGCTAACGAACGGCCGACATCATCACCATCGTTAGCTTCTTTCGCGGTGCGTGTGCACTGAAGGACAAAGGATGTCCCGATGTCTGGCGGTTTTGCGGCGAGAATGTTGACTGGTCTCGCCCGCCTCTCTCGCTCGTCCGTGCCCGTGATCTTAATGACTGTAAATTAAACACAACACACATTCAAGACTGCCCGTGGCAGAATCTGTGCCGCGATCGCGGACGGTATGTAATGATGCGGAAGGACTAGTCAATTGCTGGTAAACTCTCGTTTATTATTGAAATGCCGATTCACGGGTGGTTGGTTTTTAATGCGAAAATTGGCGCGGCGTTGATCGGGATGGAGTTGAAATTAATTGTGTGTATTTTAAATGTCTCACCAGAAACAACATTGCATTTATCACGCGAATGGTATCGAGTAACTGTAATTGAATGTAACATTTCAACTATGGTAACCCACAATTTACATCATATCAAGTGAATTATTTCAGCATGAAAATGAAAAAATATTGAGTGATTGAAATGGTATTGTGATTAGCGAATCTTTTATCACGCATAATGACAATTCATGAAATCATGAAGGTCATGAAAAGATCCACGAATATTCAAATCCTTAAAAAAGGTGAATCTTTAAAAGTTTCTCTTTAAATTAAATATTCAAATCTGTGAATAACACATGGTTCTTAAAAAATGTTTCGTGAAAGATTCATTGGTCTCGAAAAAGAAAACTACTAAACGTACAATAAATTTTCACTTATACATTAAATTTAAATTATTAAATTTAACAATGTATGAATTTCAAAAATTAAAGTTATTCATTTATCATATTTCTATGTATTTTTTTTTCCTAATGTATTTGTACCAGATTTATTGTGGTGTACTTTTAATCTCAATATTTATGGAGTATAGGTTATATGCGAGAGGTAGATTCATGGATTAATTTCCTAAACATATAAATTTGATTTTGATATGCCCAACACAAATATGGATGTAACAACTAATATTATCAAAAAACGCATAACGGTGTCAACTTATGATTTCTCGAAAAAAATTAAATCAGCTGTAATATACTGATATTTGAAACAAAAGAAAGTTATAAAAGAATTTCTTATTAATTAATTAATTAATTAATTAATTAATATCACTAATTATTTCAGCTATAGGCTGTAGGAAAATCAGAATAGTGAAAGAATCTTTTAAATCCATTTTAATATATTTACGCTCCTTCAACATGCACTCGCATAAATTTGATTTTAACATGTCTTTATCCTCAATTAAAAAACTGCTCTAAAATAGGGTTAGGACGATTCAGTTAGGCGACATTTGTTACTATTTTTTTATATGTATTGTATCGCGATTTTCTTGTACCATGTTCTATTCTTGAGTATCACTATGTATTAGCTTCGTTAAGCCGTTTTCGGCGGACGATCAGTTAAAATAAATAAATAAAATAAATAAATAAATTAATTAATTAATATATTTAATTTCAACAACAATATACAAACAAATAACTCAACTATTTACCAAAATATTGAAACAATCATCACACTTGAAACATCAGAAATAAAACTATATACTACATGCAAGGTAGTGAAAATTGAATTCAAAATCAAATAAAATTCGTCTAAGCAATTATAGTTTCCACATTTAAAATAATAACCACGCAGCAAAGTATTTTTAAAAAATTATGAAAGGCCGTTTAATGTAAATAGATTGAAAGAAGAAACAAAAAACGCATTGAAACATTTGTTGTACAAATAGGCGAAAAATAGTTTCTAAATAAACTTGACTATTTCAAGGAAAGTAGTTTTAATCAAGGCAAAACTATTTTAGCGTAATTGAATCGCTATTTCGAAGCGTTTTACAAAAAATCCCACCAAATGTATAAAACAAAAATAATATAGTCTATCAGCTTACGTACCGGCAGCACCGCTTCAAAGTTCATCCAAGCGAGTACTGTTGATTAATTTGGTTTTGGTAGAATCAGACAAACAATCATGATTTATGTCACATCGCAGGGGTTTCGCCATCAAGCGTGCATCCCTTAATGTGTGTCGAACATTCTTCTGGTGCATGCAACAAGAAAGCAGTCCCAGTTCTATGGCCGTGCCCCATGTGTTTACAGTGTTTCAATTTGATTACATTCCATCCGTTGCCACCCCGCTTGGTGCCCATTTCCAGCCAACGAAACTGAGAAACAGTTTCCCAATTTTTTTGCCTGCCTGCCTGGCAGAACTCTCTAGCACTTTTAAGCATCCTTCAATATATATATTTTTCCCATTAACACAGCGCGCTCCAGAGCAAAAGGTTCGAAAGCGATGCCGACGCGGAGACAAAACTGGAGCATAAATAAAGGAAGTAAAATAATTAATGGCATTTCCCATGGCCTCATTCTCCCGTGGCTGCACGGTGCAGCCTTTTCTCGCAGTTTATTTGTTCTGTTTCATTGCGCCGTCAAACCGTAACTGGCTGAGCGAAAACTCACTTACTTCATTTGCAAATGCTACACCACGCAAATGTGGGTTGTTTGCTTGCAATTTGCTAATGGCTTTTAATTATTAAACACCCCGTTTGCAATCTTCATTTGGACGTTATAAACAGAGAAGGAAAATACGAAAAAAGCAGTTTTCCGATACGAAAACAATTTGCTTTGGAATTTTTGCACTTGCCCTATTGCAGAAAAATCAATTTCTTTTAACACTTTGAACATTTAACGAGAAGCCACTTTTTCCTTTTCTTGTTCGTATTTTGACACGATTTTTCAACAACTTATCAATGAGATTAGCAAATAAAAATGTGTAAATCAAGCCACTGGGTGTGTAATCTAGCACCGTATCAATTGTTCCGTTCGCTACCATGGTCGAACTTCAACAGTGACCCGCCAAGAAGTGTGTGTGTGGTAAAAAGTCGCTGTAAATGGCAATTGATGGACATGTTCGCGTCACTTAGCGCCACGGTCAACGCACAGGCGAGGTGTCATTTCGCGGCCGCAGACAAATGGTTGACAGGCGGCGGTGATAAATGTGATAAAAATAGAGTGAACTCATATCCAGCGGACATGGCTATCTCTCCTTTTCGCGCTGCCGCCGAGCATCTGCGTGGGGTCCAAGGGTTTCGTTTGTCGTATCCATTTGAAAGCAGTGCGTAAACAGATATGCGTCAACTGCGGTACGTACCTTTGCGCGAGAGCATACACGCACACAGACGCGCGGGAACGTGTCGGAAGTGATTATTCAATCTCTGGCTGCGTGTGATAATCGTGGAAGTATGCTGATATGCGATGAAGTGCGCCCGATGCTCACGTTGATAACCGGCTGTATATGATAGAACGGCGGCACGACACCGCCCAGGATCCAATAAAAGTGCTTTCACGTGGGGCAGGGACACGTCATCGTCGTGGCAGAAGGGTTTGTTTGCTAAACAAACCACAGCAATACCCACTAGCGACTAGCAATGACGGTTGTGTAGCTAGGTTAAGTGCAAAAAATCATAATAAAACCCGGACGCCACTCCGGTGAAAGTTTACTTCTAGTGTATTATCTCTGCGCGCTCTTGCCATCGTTATAATAGCGAACCTTTGAGTTAATCTCCAGCGCACAACAGCACCGATGACGCCAGTTTGACATTGGAATGAGCTAACTACACTCCTTCACGGTGGACAAGCGGCGGGAAGAGCTTTCCTCCGCCTAATGAGTTTGTTGCCATTCGGGCTAACACGCGCGATAAGCCGATAGGGAAGCAACACGACGGCGAACGATCGCTTACGAATAAATGAAAACAAACTGCTGGTGTGCTATTACCACTGAAACAATGCTCCAGGAAGCAAAAGTGTGTTGTTAAAACAGGGAAAAACAGAGCGTTACTTGTTTGTTATACATTGTGAAGCAATATTAGGTGTTTGTTGAAACACAAGGTTTACCAATGGTAACATGTGTAGCGTGATTCGTCGTTTCCAAGTCAATGCAACTAATTTGTCCAATGTATCGAGTTTCCCTATAACAATTGTACAGCCAAGCAATACAGGTGGAATGAGTCGAATCTTTCTTCTTCTTTCTTTGGCCCGCTCATCACTGAGCACGTCTA
>KB671600.1:36409-46539 GCA_000349105.1 Anopheles epiroticus | reverse complement strand
GCACTGCACACCGTTCATTGTAGCCCTCAACAGCCGTACAAGTTTCGCAGGGAAACGCAGGGAATGAGTCGAATCAGTATAATTTATTTTCAATTTGAGGGCTTAATCCATACTTTTGAAGCCATCCTTTTTCCCAGTCAGTTAAAACATGTTTTGTAGATGTTTAAAGAGATTGCCTTCAGTGCTTTCTACGAATTCTTTTCGTTACATTTGTGCGATATTTGTACAAAACTGCGTCACAAACTAATTAGGTGAATATGAACCTTGGACGAAGGGATGTTATAAAGCTTGATCCGCAAATTATTCTTTTACAAATTAGATAGATATGCATACATAGTTTCACAATACGGCCTGGCCGTCACTACAGAATAAAAAAGGGGAAAACAGATAGTTTCTTACACATTTTTTCTGTTAAACTTTCGATGACGTTGATCGACAATCACAGCAGAACAACGCTTCGTCGACTCTCTGCGAATGCTTGCGAATGCGAATGCTGTAGTTGGTTACCTAAAGTTCTCGTCATAATTGTTTTTGTAATGATCCCGCTCTCTAAATTACGTTCATGATACAACATTCCGGACAAACTCTACTACTTCTATCTGACTAAGCTAATCTGACTTCCTATAAATGCTGATTAAAAAGTCTAACATCACATTTTCCCTCATTTTAGAACGAATTCAAAGGTTACAATACTTAATAAATTACATAACAAACTTAATAAACCATTTGTGGTATAAACCATGTGTGGATTTTGTGTTAGATACGTGATGAAGCCTGTGCAACAGCGAATGCAAAGAGTTATTTTAAGCTTGTATTTCCTAACGCAACATCTAGATCGTTAGTATTATAGACATAAATGTTGTACTTATGTATCTCCTTCCAACACACTTTAATCAATCAATTCCGCCGCTGAAACAATCCAATATGAATTTGTAGCCGTTTGTTTTTTCTTTGAATTCAATCGAACCAAACAAACTCTCAAAGAAACAGGGTCAGATTAAACGTATTTGTGTATGTAATGACGGTCATCAACGATCATCTGTCTTTCGATCATGACTCAAACCTCATCAATTTCTTTACATAATAACTAATGTTTCAATATTTTCTTTTCATCTTTCTCCCATTTCTCTTCAGATATTCACCAAAAACGTCTTCGTCTTCCGGTTGAAATACATCGATTTCGGGATCGAAAACTTTAAAAAAAGACAAATCAACATATCACGGCGCAATCGGCTGCTAGCTGCCAGAAAGAACCGATCAGAAGACCCCGAAAGATCCGCATGTAATCTACCAAACGAACATCGTGTTACACCGGTCACCGACGGATCGGATCGAGAAAGAAAGGGGTAGCGTACTCCTCGCTCACACCGACCATCAATCACTGTTGGATGGATTGACGAGAGTAGTCCGTCACCGTGCCCAGAGGGTGATAGATTATAGCATCAAGCAGAACGCACCCGAGAACGTCTTAGGTGTTTCACTGTGTCTAGAACCCGCAAAATAGAACACTTTAAAGGTTATACAAAACGGGAGGGCTGCCGTTTCTTTTGGCCCATCATCTAAACAACGAAGTAAATACAACGAACGAGCACTGCAGAGGAGAGGAGCTAGTTAGATCACTGACTTAACTAATGCCCGCGAGCGCTTTCTAAGTGTGGGACCCTTACCGAACACTGCTACCAGCACAAATCCGCTACTATCATGAATTTACGATATCAGGAAACGTTTTGTATCATATTTTTACTATGCACCAGTATTACACTCGCCGAAGACTTTGACTTCGTGCCGGAGCAGAGCGATGATGTGGAGGTAAGTTTGCCCTTTTATTTACTTCTTGTTTCTTATTATAAAGGATTGAAGCGTTTTTAAAAATGAAAGGGTCGTAGGAAACACGTTAGACAAACGGTTTTGATGGTTCCGGCTATCAGTCTACCATTTTTCTTGGACACAGACAAATGTGTGCATGATTTGTTTGGAAAAACACTTTTTTCTGGACTCAGAGCAAGTTTCTTTTGCCTTTGTAAAATGAACTCCCACGTAAAAGTTGTTCTGCCTTTCAGTCAATCCTTTTAGCTCCTTGTGTGCGGAGTTCTCATTTTACAGCTTTCGTTACCTTGAATTTAACCTTTTTTGCTGAAATAGAAAACTTTTGTGTTTCCCCTTCGCTCCTACTGCTGGTATCAATTTTCACTCATTTTCTCCCGAGCAACCGGGCGTTCGCCTTTTTTATTGTAAAGTTTGCTCCTACCCCCTCGGCCTACCCGACAGCTTTTCCGAAGAAAAGGCACGCAAAACTTAATTATCAAAATGCCAATCAAATGCTCCTTCTAGCTGATGCCTGCAAGACACGGCATTCCGGAAGCTTATCAAACTCTGTAAAACACGAGAGCGAATGGCTAGCGTAAGCGTTCGCCACCATTCTTCCTTCCGACCTCAAGGAAACACAAACACAGACCGCGAGAAAACAATTTGTAAATCAATTAAACGCGCTTGACTTGACGCGACGGCGAACAGGCTTTCCATGGGCGATCGAAACCCACGGAAACGGAACGTGGAAACCGAGCCATATTCCTGGCCAGGCGCGTAACTATGCGGGACTTTGGTCCCCTGGGGGGCAGGGGGGTGATTGTGGACAAGAGGCAGCTTTGGCCGGCTGACAAATGAGGGAAAATTTGATTTGCATAGCGATTTTGGTTCCCGGCATGCTGGGCATTCGTCGTTGCCGTTTTCTTCGTTGCTCAGATTTTTCATATCGTTCTCTTTCGGAGGCGTCGCGATGAGATTTCTTGTCCGCTTTCTTTTCTCGCATAGCGAAAAGCGCAAGAGCAGCAGGATCCATATGGTGCGGAATGTTTTATCATTTATTTTTACAGCATAATCGAGAGGCCTTGCTGCCCCAGGAAGACAGGCCACTACCAAAAACAAACGCGCAAATGCCAGTGAGATGTTGCGAGATGGATGGGAATGGAAAAATTATTCAAATCTATACGCTGTTTCGGATTAGGATGCAGCTTGAACCGGCTGATCGTTTCGTGCTTTTTCGAGTCAAATTAATTCTACTCCATTCTGCTGATCGCTATCGAAATGGGGAAATGATTTTACACCTTGTAATAAAAACGAAACACACGCGCTTCAATGTTGTTAACTGGCCGTATTCGGCAGGGCCAGTGCGCCGTGCCGTGCTTTCAAGCTATCGTATAATTAATGGTTTTTGTTTGCTTTCCATTTTCCATGCCCACCTTTCTGCCTCGCCTTATCATCTTTATCGCGATCGTACACGCATCACCGGGTGCAGCCGATAGCCGCAGAACCTCCAACAGTAGATAGCCAATCGAAACAAACCTATCTTAAGGTAAGTGGTCCATTTATTTCGTATAGTATATTAATGTGTTGTTTCGAATGGAAAAACAAATTTATGGAAAATGGAAACCATTTAAAAAATGATAAAAAATATATTTTAACCAATTCTACTATCAACTAACCACTACGGGAGAGCTCTACTAATCATCGAACAAGATACTGTTCGATGCATACTCTATGCCCCATTCGAAGTATTACTGTCTTACTTGTCATGTCGCACATTGCATCTAATTAAAAAATATCTTTACAAGAAAAATGACATTTTGAAAAACTGATTTTGAATCAAGACTCTGACATGTTTTTATTTTATTACAAATGACTAATAACAAATAATATACAGTGAATCCTCTCATAACGAGCATTTTTTTTTATTGAAAATTTTATGCAACGAGCAATTCTACAAATACCCCTTCTTTTTTTTTTGCATCAAAAAAAATCGCATCACCAGCAATCTATTGTTTTTGATACATTTTGTCGCATTTTATGTCAAAGTAGAGTGACGATCACTGTTGGCAAAAAAAGAATTAGTTTTTTTTTCTCATCGAAACAGGTAATATTTTTTTACACTGAGAACCAATTACAACTTTTTTACTAATAAGAATCTTGTGATTTCTGTAAATGTTTCGTGTATTGATATAAGTGGTTCAAAAACTCTGTTGTGGGTATGTTTTTTTTAATCTGATGTTCTGTTCTGATGTTCTTCTTAATATCTCATAGTTTCGATACTACGTACCACATCTCACATGTCTGCAACTTAGGGGAGTTTCATTTGAACTCTTGTAATGTAAATTAAATTCATACCTCATTTGGGTGCTACTATTTATGGAATCTATATGGTTAATTTATATTGATATCTGATGTGAAATATGTCGAAACAAAAGAATCAGATTAATAAACTTACAAAGCCCAAACTACCAATAGAAGTGAAAAAGCAAATTATCGAAAAACAAAAACAAGGTGTTAGTTTTGATATACCATTTGTTATAAACTTTAAACTATTGAGAAAATTGAGATGAGCATTTAGTTCATTTTTTCATTTCATTTTAGCATTTCCAGTGTTTTTTTTTTATTTGTTTTCTATGTGTGCCAAAGTATTACCTGAAGCATTGCTTTTTGTATTTTTTTTTCGTATCAAATTGATTGATGTTGATTTATACTGATGGCGTATTCGCTTCTGATTAGCTTCAAAAACCGAAACACAATAATTTACCTGTGAAAATAGTTTTGTCAATCATTTTGTTACAACTTAATCTTTTTTTCTAATATGTATTGACTGCATTTAACATTTGCTCCCAAAAAAACAAAACCATTCCTAGACGCCATCATGACTTCATCTTGCCATCAAGCGTGGTGAGAATGTTCTCTTTCCACACGCCTATTTCCTCCTTCCACTAACACACCTCCCACCCCATCTATCGATTCTTTGGCGCCTCGGTACCTCCCGGCGGGATAAAGGTTCTACCGGGCAGGACGGTACGAACCAAGCTCACGGCGCTCGGAGATTGATCGATGGCTTGGCAGGGGATTTAATTTTTCTCTGTATTCCACACACAACGTGTCCAAAAGCCACGGCTTTATTTCTCACTCACCGCCTTCTAGGCGAAGGCACACCGAAGCTCATCAATTAACCCGGTGTTTCGGCGCATTTCTAACCGCTCGCCTTTTGCTTGCCCCTCGTTTCGTTACAGCATGGTGTTCACTCGCTGCAAAACGTTCAACTTTCTCTGATACTCCGGTCGAAGAGCTGGGAACACGTCCCGACCAGCCAGAAGCTGCGCACAGTCAGTAAGCTGGCCGACTATTTCCAAGTCCCCGAGGTAAGTCGCTGGATTTTGATGGAATTTCAAACGGAGCTACACCTGTACGAAACAAAAAAAAATGATAGCGTGAGAAAACTGGATGGAATAAGAGTTGAGCCTATGAAGGCGCCTTAAATGTAAATCACTTTTAACCGAATGTCGCCCATTTGTGCCGTTAACGCGCCAGAAGTTTAGAGCTCATTATAATCTGTGTAATGGAAATGGTTCATTTATCAAGATGGCTAATCTTATTACAGCTCACGCTCTCTCTCTCTCTCTCTCTCTGCCTTTTACCTCTTTTATTTCGAATGACCTCGAATGGACATATGAACCATTAACATTCTTGAAAATCGTTCAGCTTAAAACCCCAAATTGAACGACGTTTTTCGATTCCTTGGAATCAATCCAAAACGAATTTTGAGTATCGTTTGCTCCGGCAAACCCGTGTCTCCCCCAGTGGTACAATCTGCCCATCAATCTAGCTAACGGCTCTGTTAGTTCGATGCGATAGGGCCATTACTACCAAATGAAGCCGTTTCTGTCGTCCGTCGTACCGCAAACGGAAACTCCGGACCGGACACTTCTCTTCTCATGGTAGACTCACGGTCGGCCTTCCGAAAGATCGAATATAAACCATTAGAGCAGAGCCCTGTCCCTGTCCACCTTCCCATTGGATTGTAAGTTACAAATTGCTGCAGTCGGTGCTGCATATTCGGTGTGCTTTGACAGGCATGCCCACCTGTACATCCGGTATGGTAAACTATTAGTGTAATTTTGCTGCTCTGCACAACGTGCAGAATTCCAGGAAGCAGGAAGGCCAACATCAGCGCAACGACTGTAACCCCGAAGGCTTGTCACGGAGGACCTTTGAACCCTTTCGGTAATTAAATCGGGACTGGCTGTGTGTATTTGCATAATTGATTGTTAATTTTGGGATGATTTGGAGCAGTGCTTTTCGAAACGGAAACGAAATATTGCTTGTTTTGTTGAAGAGGTAAAACAAGCGTTGGTTGTATTATCATTTGGGAATGTTTTTTAAATATTACAGAAGAAGATATATTGGAACAACACCACATTTTGGGAAACAGTCACTAGGACTTCATATGAAATAAATTACACGTAGTGTGCTGATGTTATAAAAGCTTCCAAATGGCTCACCTCCCAACACTGTCACCCATAAAATCGGCTGATAAAACGTGCTGGACATTATTATTGCCGCACATCGCGAACCATTTACTTGCGCGAACATTAATTCGACGCTGTGTAATGCGGATAATTACTCGCACTAATGTGTTCACACCATCACACCGTTAAGCAAACACCACTTTGTCTGTAACTCCTGGGTTGTCGAGCTTCATAAAATGCCCCCCCCCCCCCCTCCCCCTATGCAGAGTCAGCAAAAGCGACCTGAGCGAGCACTTTCTTTATTCTGTCCTCCTCCTGCGGAAATGAGTCAACAGGCGGGCTTTACCACCCCTCCGTGCCCGATTCGATGCCTCTTTTATGCTTGAGCGATTAAACACACCGAAACGATCTCGGATCCGATCCGGATCCGGTGTCGTACGCCGAGCGCCCGAAGATTTTCTGTCTTCTGCTTGACTGAGCGCACACGGTCGTCCCGCGCTTTTGGCCCAGAAAGCGTCTTCGTCGTTCGGAATAGCAATCTTGCATACTTGCATGTAAAGCAGCCCAACCTAGGGCAGATGCCAGGAAAACGGGAATGGACACACAAGAGGAGGGCAAGGTGGAACGGAATGCAATTCGGTTTGTCTTTTCCCATCCCTCTCTCACGTCTAGATGCATGAGGCCACACCCTTTCTTTGTAACGTTGCTCAATATGAAGTTGAAATATTGGCGTACTTGTCATAGGGTCGGCAACATGCTCCTACTCCAATCGTTTTTCAACCTCGACCTAGTAACAATGCGCAGACACCCAGATCACACGGACCGGGTCGTTAAAATGCACGGTGCATTATGTTATTGCATCGATTGTTCGTCAGCTCTCCAAGCTCGTCCGAGCACCAGACCTCCAGCAGCAACACTCCTAATGCTTTCTCGGTTTCTCTTCTACTGCCTTTCCATCTTCCCAGAATCGTTTCACTGTTCGAGATGTAAAGAGTAACGACCTGCACAAGATGATGGCGAAGGCGCTCCGGCATGGCAAGAAACTCCCGCGGGCGGGTGGAAAATCGCTGGCATGCGTCGAATTTCCGGTAAGCGATACCAACGATACATTCCGACATGCTTTACATTTCCCTGCTCCACCAACCCTAAATGCATTTTACCCTCTTACCGAGCGAATCGATAACATGTGCACTTTTCACTTATCTGGTACAGATTGGCAGCGATGAGCATGCCAAGGAAATGGTACGCAATCCAAACAGCCAGCTGTTCGTACTTCGCGACATCACCGGTATGGACTTTGGCAGCTGGATCATGTGGAAGCCTCAGCGAGGTGTTGAAGAGGCAAGTGACGCGAGGGTCAAGCGTGAGGTGGATCTGGACGATGACTATAACTACGACGACTACGACGACGAAGACACGGTAGATGACGAGGATGAAGGGTAAGTTAATTCAATTAAATGCAAATATCACTTGAGGCACACTCAAGCATCGATTCTTAAACGGTATGCAATTAAAATGCAATAATCAATTGCGTTACTATCGGTATAATTAACGAATTTGCGGTGTTATCAGCGGTTTTGAATAATGATATGTTTAGCACCTACCATTCATACGATTACATCTAATCGTGTATGACATTCCTTCTAAAGATTCTTCGTTTCGTAGTCCAGCTCTACAATTTTTTTTTTTGTACACAAGAATACTTTCTTTCATACCATGTTTTACTAAACATTGGCGAGTAGATCAATATGAAACTTTCTGTTGGAGTCTTAAGTCCCTTGATGATAAATATTTATCATTTAACAAAATCAAAATTGATTGATTTATAGCAATTTTAGGTTATAATGTTGTACAAAGCGTTTTATTCATATACTAATTTTTAAACATGTTTCTATTTTTTTCTCTATGTGGTTAAATCGTATGGTATGCAATGAAAGTGTAATATTCTTATGAGCTTAAAGCAAAATCCGTAAAATTTTAGATACTTCGTATCCCAAATATCTGTAATTAGTCCAAACGAAAAATAATTACACATAATTTTAATTTCAAATAGATCAATGACAAGATTTGTTTGCTCCTAATCAATTATGTCCCTCAATGTCACTAAAATGGTTACTTAGAGGTCAAGCTTGGCCACCACCGCCAATATAATTGAATAGGTTGAGACTATAGTATAAGTACTATAAAGTCAATTTAAAAACTGTAGTACTTTTAGCGGTGTGAAAAGAATTCAATTTTATTATATTTCTGTTCGAAGAAAAGTTGGGTTTATTATAACATTTTATGGTTACAATGGTCTAAGGTCTCGTGTTTCTCAAGACGACTCTTTAGAAACAAGTAAAACAAAAAATTTTAAAAATATGTTATACAACAAAAATACAAATTATCTAATCATTACAAAAACAGACTAGTTCCAAACCGAATTCCGCTCCTCAATCACTGTAAACGTGTTTGTTTTGTTAAGTTTTCATGATAATATTCCACTCCGACGATTCTCATTTATCGTGTGCATGACTGTTGTTTTTATCTTCAGCGAAACCACGGAAGTTCCTCATGCCCACCGACACCATCACGGTTCCAGCGAGGTAAGTTTGCACGATAACCATTCCGTTCGCTCTAGCTCCATATATCTATAAACCATAGCAGTAAAACCGCACTAATGACGATGAATCCCCATCCCCCGATAATATCTAACTCCGCACTCCGTTTCTCTGTCCGCTCTAACAACTACCACTCTTCTCACATGGCGTCCCCCAACCCATCGGAAATCGGTTCCTCTTGCCACAACTCGCTCTCCTCAAAGGTGCCAAAGTAATCGGTTCTCGTCATTACTCCACATTCACTTCCTTCGTGCCTGTGTACTCCCTACGAAAAACGGCGGAAAACCAACTAAATGATGATCAAAATTCACCGCTCGCCATCACATTTCCCGATGGTTAGGCAAAACATTTTCTTTCCCCGGATAAACCCACCGTGCAACCGTTCATATTCCCACCTCATGACCCAAATGCCGTTCCGTGCCGATCACGTCCATTGCAAATGAATTGATAAATTTTCCCGTTCGCACCCATCCCGACACCCACCCGTCGATTAGAAAATAACTTTCCGACACCGATTTTCCCATCCGCGGGAATTAGTTGTGGAACGTTTTTCCACGGGCTTTTTCCTCTGCTGCGGTGGTGAACCCACTTGCAATTACGCTTCTAATTGAGCCGCATTAGCTGCAAACCACCATCCGCGGTCCGCGAGCGCGATTATGTCCTTTTCCCGACCGTTCAACCCCTGTACAGTGTGCACACACCTTACCATTGGACCGGTTTTTCCTTTCTCGGTATTTTATTGCATCTCCTAGGTCGACCGAACAGTCCCCATCCATCGAATTACCGCTTGTTGTAGAGTTTCTCAGTTTTTCCCTCTTGTTCGCTAGTTTTCCCCCTGTTTCCATCCCTGAACGCTTTTTTTAGGGGAAGCAGTTACATTAGGGCTTATATTTAACAACCGAAAAAGTACAACATTTTACTAACGAGTGTGGTTTGAAATTTTAATCGTATATTTACCATACGTTGAACTTACGCGTGTGATTGTGAATAATATATCCAATACGTCCAATATTCATACAACCTTAGTGCCTGATGTTACCTATCTAGCCGTTCACATACCAAGTACACACGTAGCTGAAGTGCAAATACTACTAATACTGCCACTACTTACACACTAAAATCCAACAGAAAAAAAAACGATTCATTAGCGGTCTGCCACAAAGATTGTTTTGGGATGATTTCTTCTAGTGCACCGTTTCACCGTTTGTGTTGTGATTAGCTGTTTTTTTGGTTTTGATTTTTATTA
>KB671600.1:0-24097 GCA_000349105.1 Anopheles epiroticus | reverse complement strand
CGTCCCCCGTCGCCCCGGGTGTAACTGTGTTCTGCCGTTTGAACAATAATTGAAGCTCGTACGAACGAATTAATTTAAGCATGTGCTGGGCACACATAATTGAAATTTCAACGCAACGCAGCACACAAAAAACAGGACACGTTTGGGGTTGCACACAAGCGGGCAAAGAGCAAAAATCAGAGGAACGAAAAAAAAACACACACACATCAAAGCCCACAACCGCCCACAGCGTCAAGCGCACTTTAACTCATTTACATGTAAATTAAAAGTGCGTATGCATGTCTCTGTGGGTTTGTGGGAGTGTGCATCGGGGAGGGTGGGAAGGCTGGGGGGCGGGGGGTATAATATAGACAGCATGCGGTTTTGATTAATGTGCCACAAAGATAAGCGAACGACCAATTTCCGATTAAAGGGTGCAAAAACAAAACGAAGGATTAAACTCTGTCGGGAATAAAGCAAATGAAAATTGAGGAAAATTGGAAAAATATGTTTCCTCCATGTAAATTCCACCTGCATCAACCGGTACCGTACCGTACATTTGGTATCGGTTTTTTCAACATTATTTATTTACTTTTCACTTCACCCTTCGCCGGAAGTGAGTGAAGTACGTTGAGTTTCGAAAACGTTAATCGAGCGGCTGAAAAAAAACCCTCTTTTAAATTAAATTAAACATTATTCAAACGTAGCGAAACGCTGCAATCAAAACAAACAAAAACCAGCTGTAATAATACAAGCAAAAGGAAAAAATATTTACGTTCTTAAAAACCCTGTTTTTAAACTGATACAATCGAACAACAAACGGCAAACAAGTTCGGATCGATCGGCATCGTGTTTCGATGAAAAATGCAACGTGCCACCAAATAATGGGCACCTTCAGCTCTGTTGCTCTGTTCATTCCAAACTGCACCACCGGATGGACGTGAAGTGCAAACACACAAACAATAGCCGCCCAATTCGCTGTGCGCATCGGCGTGCATCGGGTGGTGGACATGGAACCAACAATTGCCTTTCAATTCGTGTGCTTCATGTTCACTGTGCTGCGCCCAACACACGCAACACCCAGACGCAGCCGGGTGTCGAAGGGCAACAAGAATGGAAAATTCGCGTACCAACGTAACACAGCCGGCTGGCCACCATGATGGGCCTTTCGCCCCTCCCCTTCCCAACCGGACGCGACTACGAGCAAGTGTCATTGTTTGCTTGCACGACAAATGCAGTTTTATTTCTGCCCGTCAATTGATGTCGGTCCGTGTGCGATGGTGTTGGGCTGGATGGACACCCATCTCTGCTTGGCTTTGGGATGGAATAGGCGCAGTCGTGTGCCCATGTCTGGTCTGTTGTCTTTTACAGACGGTTCGATGGCCGCAGCTCACGTCGGAGGCTTGGTAGTCATGTTTTTATCCGTGCCAGCAAATATGCAAGAAAGCGAAAGCAAACATTGACTCACAAAACTCATTTTGCAAAAAGAAATCCGGAAAAGGGAATAGGTTTAACGTGTTTGTTTAGGTTGATTGAAGGTTTTGATTTGTTCTAAAATGAAGGTACAAATGCGTAGTTTTAAGGCTTTAGTTTAGAAAATACGAAATAATTTGTTCGCTTAGCTAAAATCATACAGTGATGGAGTCTTGAAAAATTTCATTTCAATTTGTTTTAATTAAAAAAACCCTTTTCAAAGCACCCTACTCGGTAGAAATTGTTTGCCGACAATTTTTAGGAGCTTCCAAGATAATTAACATTTACCGAAGTTTTCCATTTGGAACTTTTCGAACAGTTTTGAATGAATGAAATGAAAAGTGTTCGTCATGTTGGGTAATTTAAATTATAAAGGAACAGCAAATACCCAAATTACCAATTCGATGTTAATTATAGATACAGTACAGTTTAGTTTATTCAAACTAAAATGAATAGAAAAGATAAGACTTAGCTAAGGCTAAGACTAAGCTAAGAAACACCAAAATTACATTTGTTTTATTTTATTGAAAGCTTCAAACTAATGGAATAGTAGTTAAACATGCCAAATCTTTGTTAATTGTTTAATAGTTCACGAAAAACGTATTCCCTCATGGCTTCGTGTTAAGTATGTAATTAATATTACCATGAAAATTCTAAAATAATTTGGCCGACTCTACCAAATAAAAATAAAAAAAAACTAAAATAATTTTAAAATAACTTGCTTAAAATTATTCTTGCTCTATAAACAAATCATCGATAGTTGCATTCGTTCTGAAAACGTGAATTATGTTTTAAATTTTACCATGCAACACACATAGAGCAGCTTTTCAGCTTATTATAACTGATTAAATTCGAAAAACAGAACAGAAAAAGCACAATGGTGCTCTGGTTAGGCTTTGCCCCTACTAGATTGTTAAAATATAATAAATTGGAGCTTAAATTGCTCGTTCATTTTCTCTAAAACTTCCAACCGGTCGAAGGATTATTCTAATTCATTGATGGTTTATTTTATGTGAACAAAGTGCGTAACAAAGCTTTAGGAAAATTAATGTACTGATTGTACGAATATCATAGTATATGAAATACATAATATAAAACATAAAACATTCGTGTTCACTTTCGAAAGTGACGTAGAAAGCATGTTAAACTATTTAATTTAAAATGATATATATTGTAAAACTGTTTTGTAAAACTGTTTGTTTTAACTAAACATATATGAAGTTATAGGAAGATGTTATTTTATGTAATTTAAAACATGATGCCACGTGTATATGATACATACAGCTCGTAAAAATACTTAAATCGTAAAGAAACCGTCTAGCACAGCCTCAACATTGACCTATAAATAAAAATAATAAAATCCCCCGAGGTACAGGAGGCCCATCAAATCCCTTTCGCTAGTGCACCATCAATCAAACGATGATTAAACTCGCAGCGCCCACAGCCTAGCCCAAAGCACAAAAAAGCAACATAATCGTGTCAGCTCAAAAGATCCACCAGCTAGCTAGACCAATGGAGACGCCTGGTGACGTTAACCACCGTGCTGGCAGACGACGGCCACAACACACAACGTGCGTGCCCGTCTCGTCACGGGGGAAATGAATATTAATTGGCAGCTTGTCCGCCATTGTGCGCTCCCGAAACCGTCGGACAGTCGGTTGGACCATCAAATCAGGGGACATCACCGTGAGCCCGCTGCTGCTAATTTTCACACTCACGCTTTCACGCGACGCGACCCAATCACCGTGTCACACCTGTCGCAAAGTGTCCCGTTCGTTTGGCCCGGCTAATGGGGAAAAGCTAAAAATTGGCAACACAAAACCCTCACCGTGATCTTAATGGTCAAAACTGGTGCAAGAACCGGGATTCGCCGGGAAAATGGGGGAGAACTTTTCCTTATCACGCCGCCTCCAAGCGCTTTGTTTGGCTTCATTTGTCGCTTTGCCCGCTTGCTTTGTACGTGTGTCGCTTTCGTGTGTACGTGTGGCTGTGTGTGTGTGTGTGTTTTGTGTATTTCACGTTGATTTTTTGTTGTTCTGTATTTAAAAGTTTATTTCCACCAATTTGTCTTACCCCGCCAGTGGTGGTGTGGCAAATGCTCAATCTTGCTTTGGTCCCTGCTTTGGTGAGCGAAAGTTTGAGCCCTGAGCCTCGAGCGGGCCACTTCCCATCCTCACTGCAAGCAACCAATTTCCCTCTCCCCTTCTCCAAGCTTCCACGGCTGCCCCCTTACACACACACACACACACACACACAGGTCTGTTTGCCTGCCTGATAAAGTGGAGTCCACTTTTTCCTTCATTTTCTTTTGATTTTCCGTTGTTTTTCGCTGTTTGTGCTGTGGTGGGTGGTGTATGCGTGTTGAGTGTTGTTAGCCTTACACTTTTCCTCTTCATTATTTTGTCCACCACCCTGCGCACCACCAACCCGTCTTTCACCGCCCAGCTGTCTTTCGCACGCCCCGTCGCAGCTTGCTTGGCCCTCCGTTACGAGCGACAGCGACGACCGTAAGCACACTCTCGCAAACACTCCAAACATTTAATCATTCTCAAGTGTTGAGCTTGTACGGGAGGAGGCGCCCAGCAACCCCCTTCCTCCCCCCTCTCCCGGGGAATCCCACAGCATCTTCATGCTTTAATCCTTCTGCCTGGGTGCAGTGAAGCTTTCCGATGAGAAGCTTAACTGTCTTACAAACCTCGGGCAGCAGCGCCCCACTACCGAAAAGCGTCGCCGGGTGGTCCACTCTCTAATCACCTACGGAGCCAGGCGCCTTGACTGAGTCGCCGCATGTTTGCTGAAGCTGATGAAACGGGGGCAAGGCTGCCACGTAATGAATGTATGACACTCACCGGTTGTCAGTGAGTGGTTGTTGTCGCAAGGAACCAAAGCAACGCCAAGCAACGAGCCTCGAAAACATTTACCACGCTGCCCCTGTTGCCAGCTATCGCTTTCTGCACACCTTTCGCTTGCACACGGTGACACCTAACATCCTTGTGCCTGTTTTCGACTGGTAGCAGTGAAGATTCTTTTATTATTTGCTCACTTTTGCCGCCCAGTTTGCAGGGCGGGTGCTCTCGTGTAAGGTGAAAACACTTCATCAGGATTTAATGGGACACTTCTTTCCACACGAACGGCATCGCTGTTTGAAGATGGAGCGCGTCCCTCACACGTAATTTTTACTCATTTTTGTCCGGGAGTTTTTTAGCGTGCAATCATGCTCCGGTATGTGATAATTATGTATGAGAAGTGTTTTGTTGTGTGTGCCAGAAAAATACCATACCATACCAACACACCGTGTTGCCACTTCAGCACCATGCCAGGTTCTTGTTCCGCTCGCTAATAATTGGCTTTGTATGTGGAGTGTGTGTTTGTGTGTGGGACAAAGGATTACAAAAAGCGGGACAACATTATTGCACAACAACAAAAAAAAACATGCTCTTGATATAAAACATGCCATTAACACGAGCTTTTGCCCCTTTACACTTTCTGCTCACTTTCCTTCTCCCAATCTCTATCGCTCTGTTTCTTTTTCTCTTCTTCCGCCCTTTGCTGTCCTCGCTGGATGTGTATATTTTTGTGTCTGTTTTCTTTTCCTATTTTTTGTACCTATACACCGCCCTCAACCGACTGCTCTCAACGCACTTTTCTTTTGCAAACCACCAACCAAGTCCCAGGGCAGATCCATTTGGTCGTAGCTTTCTCTTTTATCCTGCACACTGCTGTTGCTGCTGCTGATAATGCTATCGTGTAGTCACGCTGCACTTTTTCTACATCTATATTTCCTTTCCTATTTTTTCCGTTTATCCTAAATAAAACCCCTCTCGAACGCTTCTTCGTCCGCTGCTCCTTTCTCCACACATCAACTGTCCCGCCCGTTCCCAGACAGAATGATCGCGTTTTCCAAGCACGTTTACCCACCGTTTGATGCTGTTATTTGCTTGGTGAAATGTGTTGTTTCACCATGTTGCTTTTTCTACTCTGCACTTTGTTTTCTCCTCTTTTTTATGTTTTGCTGCATAATGGAAGGATTTGACGTTCTCTTTTTTTTGTATTAAAAACCTGTCCACAAGCTAGTTACGGGCTTATGTTTTGCTGTTGCGCTACATGTAGATTTTTGTGTTTCTCCTTTTCATCGCTGTAACGTTGATTTTCGATTTTTTATGCTCGCTCTCATTATCAGTTTTACAATAGCTTTTTCATATTTTTCACCTTTTTGACTCTTCACGCAAGTATGGTAGCTAGTTGTGTTGTTTTTTTTCATCTTTCACTGTAAAAATTAAAGAACATAAATTGAAGATAAAAAAAATTCTTCATGTTTTACACTTCTTTTTTACAAAGAAAAATTTATCAACTTTTAAACCCTTTATAAATATATCAACTGTTTTTTTTACAAGCAAGATTTTCTTCAGGAATATTATCCTGTTCTTTATGTAATGGAGTTGTTATTAAATTATTCTTTCACCTAGACGATTATTATATTATTTCGCATGAATCTTGATGTTGCACGGTCTCAATGCTTCATGGTGCCTGGTACGACGCAGACACACACAAACAGCAAAACGGCAATAGTCGTTCGTGAATGGTTTTGTTCGTACCGCTCAAAGCTCGTAGTAGTGCTGGCTAAGTAGTGTCTTTTTTCTAAATATAAGAAAGCGAATGAATGTATTAATAATCCTATCAAATACAACACAATATTACTCTACGAACAGCAGTACAAGTACCTATGCGAATGCCAAAACATAGTACATTACCACTTAGCTTCTTCTAAAATCCATGGTATAGACAAATTAAAATAAAACACTCTAGTGTGCGTATGTGTGTGTATGTGACAATATTTTTGAAAGTTGGCCATAATGATTACCAAATAACTACCATTACTTTTATCCATCTACAACCTTCTACTCTTTCGCGATCCATCACAACCATCACGAACTACCAACCACCACCACCACCACCACCACACAAAACTCACGATTCGGATGCGAATGTATTGTATTTGTTGGTCGAACAATATCCAAAAAATCCACATTCACTCATCACTGCAGAGCGATGATGAACCGGTGGCAAGCTCAAGCACTACCGTACCGGTGGTGACCGAGAAGACCTCAACGGCAGCTTCCATCTCTTCCATCGAGATCTCGTCATCTCCGAAGACGACCACACCGAAGACAACAGCACCAGCAGTGACATCTACACCGGCTAGCTCATGGAACCTTGATCCAGAAGAGGACGAGGATGAAAGCTATGAAACGAAGGAATTTATTGATGCAGTAGACTCGAAACCCTCAACATACGCTAGCACTGAGCCCACTACGATGGGTAGTAACATTGATACCGATGATGGCAGTGTAGCACGATCGGGTGACTACACTACCACTACGATCGGTAACGTGCCACTAACAACCACCACGAAGCAGGAAGAATTGAACCGCTACGCCACGCACCTAGACCGTGCTCCGTTCGGTAGAAAGATTGAAGAAGAGGACGCAAGCGACGAAGATCAGGAGGAAGATCGGGCGGAGGGCGAAAAGATCGACGACGAGTTCGACGAGGAAGACTACTTTTCGCAAGGGGTCCGTATAACGGTTCTACCACCAAACCTACCCTCCCTTCTGCCGCGTGCCGAGCAGCGTCCCACCACTTCCACACTAACTCCCGACCCAACTGCCGGCCCTAACCCGTCGGAGCAAACACGATCCGACCCGGATGATCTACTGGCGCCCGGAATGGTTGCTTCTCCCGCTACTACCACCTCCAGCTCCATGGCAGAAATGGCCGGTTCCGTTGCGTCCACTACCGACGGCACTGCAATAACGATGACAACCTTCCAAAACCTAAACACACGCACAACACAACCAACTAATAGTGCCTACCGCATACCGACCACAGTAACCGCCCCAACAACACCGTTTACATCGACACCAACCAACAATACCGCTACTACTACTACCATTGCTACTACCACCAATATTACTACTTCCTTCGCTACCATTACTGCTGCTACTACTAGCGCTGCGTCCGCTGCCAGCTATCCCAGTACTACCCTGGCACCTGAACCCGATACCGTTGCTACTAGTACTGCCCTAGAGCTCCAGGTAGCCTAAACCTTAACTCTAATCGCCCCACCATCAACACCAGCACCAGTACCAAGTTTACTTAACTTTGCATTCTCAGTATCTCGTAGAAGATTATTGCAGTTTATTGCCTTGCCTTGCCGCCTGCCTGCCACGTTGGATGCCACGTTACGGCGGGGGGTGGGGGGGGGGGGGGGGAGGCGGCAAACGTTCTCACACACGCAATTTCTTGCATTTACTACACCGTTTTTTGGGTTTTGTTTTCAAACGTAGAAGAGCTAAAATTTGGGGGGGAATGGGGAGCAACCGATCGGGGTAGAGCTTTTAAAGGCGCAAAAGCGTCGCCAATGCACCCGACCTCGCTCGCTCGCCAGTACCTATTATGCACCGTGTGCTCGATTCTGTAGCCTTCAGTAGTTCTGCAGCTTAATACACGTGTTTTTTTGTCTTTTTTTTTATTGTATTATGGGTTTGTAGTAGAATTTGTTGGCCACCGCTAGAAACGGTGCCAGCCTTAAACCGCCCAAACCGTGTAACAAAATGCCGACGAGACAGCATAAGGGCTACAGCAAAACAAATGCTTGCCACCAAACGTCTCACCTTATCGAGTGTGTTTGTTTGGTTGAATTTACTCGTTTTATTACTAGTGTCTAGTGACACCGTTTATTGCACTGCAGCAACTTTTCGTTTTGGTTTTGCCACACTTACACACAGCCCATTTTCTACACGACTTGCTTCAGTTATCTTTGCAACATTTTCTTTTATAGCTTTTTTTTTTGTTTTAGTTTACTGCAATCGATGCAACTAGTTAGTTTCGAATTGCATATGCGAAAGCGATGATGCACGCCCGCTGAGCTCGTCCAAGCTCGCCCCCACTGGGCTTTTGCACAACCACAGTACATGCCGACATCGTTTATGAAAGCGTTTTTTTTCGGTTTTCAAGCTTCTGTTTTTAAGTGACATTGGAAAAAAACGACCTGCAAAAACTGTATATTGTTTGATGTATATTTTCTGTACCATATTTTACCAAACGACTCCAATTTGTTACGGTTTTGTTTATTTATTCTTGTACTTGAAAAAAAGGGGGGGGGGGGAACGTGGGCTCCATTGTAACATAAAACGCTGTAAAGTTTGTTTGTACATATCGTTCATTTTTTCAATAAAGTTCATGTATTCTTGTTCACGGGTTTTCGGTTGCACAAAGCCATTAACACATACCTAAATTTCCTTTTTACTTACGTTGTCATCTCTTCCCTTAAGTTACATTACAATTCAACAACATCAAACAACAAAACCCTCCCCAATGCACAATGCTTTTACTTTTCGGTACGCTTATTAACAAACTAGAGACATTTTAACTTTCTTTCACTTTTGTAAAAGAACGATAGAGTTTTTCTTCTACTTTTTCTCGACTTTTTTTTTTAATTTTCTCCTTTCGGTACCACATTGTTTTATGATTATGATTTACCGCGCTTACCAGTTGCATTCGTATACTAATCGTACCTTGCCTTTCTTCTCACGATGCCCGTTCCCGTGCTTGGTCGATCATTCCAACGTTCAGCCAACGTCGACGCAACGCTCCGTATCTACCTTCACCACGCCGAAGCAGAACAATGAGGAGGAGGAAAAGGAGGTAGAGTACGAAAACTACGACGATGAGTACGATGATGAGGAAGAGGAGGGTGTGGTGGAACTGACCACTATTAGTCCGGTGCCCGACCCGCGGCTACTACCATCGCCCACAACCACCACCACCGAGCGCCCGATGCCATCGTCAACGGAGGTAAGAGAAAGTATTTTAAGAAGGGTCTAAAGGTTTCAAAACGTTCTAAAAGTTCTACACAACGGATGGGGAATATACCAAACAATATTGCTAATGACATTTGTCTGGTCTTGATTTATTCGTCTATCCTATCATTAAAGGATGCTAAATGCTTCTCGAGATCTCTTCTCGATAGCTAGGAAGTTATCCAGATTTATGCAGGGAACTTGTCTCGCATGTCTGTCTTTTTTAATAAAAACCAAAGCAGATAACCTTTTCTTAAAAAAATACCTGGTTATTATTGTGTAAAATACAATTAATATAAATTTTCAGAAAGTCAAATTTAGCAAAACAAAATGCATTAAAAGGAATGCTTTAGGTATCCTCCCTGCGTTATCAATATCTTTATGCTGCAAAGAGATTGTAATGATTTTTTTGCTACAGATAATTTTTATTCTCGTTTTATGACTTCAACGGGACGATCAAACCTAAGCTCAAATTAAATCAAAAATATATTAAAATGTATTCATGTACAAATATATGAAGAATTTTCACATATTTAAACCATACAACTATATTTCTACTATGCAGAAATTAAAGTAATATAATTTATATTAGTTATAAACCAGTAGAAATTCTCCAGATAATTTATCATTAAAACTTGTTTCATTCCGTTCCATTATGTACTGAAAAAAATGAACTATCTCTTCACTTTATTTCGCAATCATTAAGCTTTGAAGAAAAGCAATACGGCCAGGCCGTTACTACCGAATATAAAAAAAAGCTTTGAAGAATGTGGAACAACCCAAAATGGTGTTTAGGAAATGTAATTATTAGATTTCATACTGGGTGTTAGCCCCATTCATTGACCATAATTTGTTGTTTTCTGGCCATCACAAAATATATATTCGATCAAGACCTACTCCGAGCCTTATTAGAGAGAATAATGATCTGGGGAGCTTTCTGTGACTTTTGGTACTTACTTTTGGTACAATATGCTAGTCACACCTGATGATGATGAGCGGTCCAAAGATGGGAATCCGGGGACCATGATTCACCATGTAAAATATTTTCCAGTTCGTGAAAGCCTTTTCTCTGTACTTTGCATCAGATCCGTTAGCACATCTTGGATAAAATAACTAACGTCTTTAGGAATGTTGTAGTAAAAAATACTTAAACAAATACCCTATCATCCTTCCAGCCAAGCACTACGCCAACAACGGTTACTATGCCAACCACAACACCAACCACGACAACCACCACCACTACCACCACAACGGAAGCACCGACAACGACGCCCGCCACCACCACTACTACCACCACCGAGGCAACCACCACGACCTCAACGGCGATGCCTACTACCGAGCTGGATGAACCGACCAACCTGCCACCGATCATCCGGAACCGCATTCCGAAGCAAGCTATCCCCGCCGGTAAGGTGTTCCGCTACCAGGTCCCACTGGAAACGTTCTACGACAACGAGGACGGTAACAACCTTCGCTTGGAGCTGCTGGATGCCCGCGATCAACCGCTCAAGCCCAACTCTTGGATCCAGTTCAACGAGGACACGAAAGAGATCTACGGCCTGTAAGTTAGGCAGCAAACTCCCGACCGAGCTTCCCTTAATGCTTCCCTTCCTTTCTGTAGCCCTCTGGAAAAGGACGTATCCCGGTGGCCGTACAAGCTGCGGGCGACCGACTCCGGCAACCTGACCGTCACGGAGAAGGTGGACATTCAGGTGCAGCAGCACAAATCGCACCGCAGTCTCAACCACGAGATCAGCCTAGCGCTGCGTCTCAACCGCAAGTTTGCCAGCAACGTGGACTGGCACATCGAGACGGCACGCGGCATCTCGGTCGTGCTGGGCGACGTGACGCTCTCGAGCATTATCGTGCGTGACATCCGCAACAGCATTCAGGATCCCAGCCTGGCAACGTTCGTGTACACGAACGAGACACTGCCGAAGGATCGCTGCCCGGAGGAGAAGCTGGACGAGCTGGTAGCCCTGCTCACGGAGCAAGCCCTAAACGATGCGCTCAATCCGGACATTACGGTAAAGTCCGTACAGGGGCAACAGATTGCCCAGTGTGCCAAGAGTACGCCGGCGAAGGCGAAACCGACCCAGAGCATTCTGCGCAACTTTGCCCCGCAGACGCGCAACCAGGTGGACCAGGTGAATGCAACCGTGGGACATCTGCTCGTCTTCAAAGTGCCAGTGGTAAGTAGCTCCGGAGCTTTGCAAATGCAAGCAGAAGATGATCCTGTATTTGTGTTTTCCCCCTTCAGGATACATTCTACGATCCGGAAGATGGCAATGAGCTGAAGATGAAGCTGCTAACGACGGATCGCAACATGCTGCCTCCCAGCCATTGGCTACAGTTCGACTCGAAGAACCAGGAGTTTTACGGTATTCCGCGGACGAATGACATCGGACGTAAGGAATATCTTTTGGTGAGTGGAATTGCATATTCGCTTGAAGCAAAAGTTCTAAATATTAATCATTTCTTCCATTTCCTCTTGTCCTTCCAGATGGCCGAAGATCGTGAAGGTCTCACAGCGACCGATGCACTCGTGGTGGTGGTCAATCCACACCATAAACGCGACTACAGCGTCCTGTTCGAGCTGACGCTCGACATTAGCCATGAGCAGTTCAACACGGCGCAGGTGCAGCGACGCTTCATCGAGCGATTGGCGCAGGTGTTTGGAGACTCGTCCACGCACTACATCAAGATCCACCACATTCGCCCGATCCACCATACCGGTCAGGTGCAGGTATCCTTCTTCAACACCACGCTCAACCGCCAGCACCAACGCTGCCCGCAGGAGGAGATCGAAGCGCTGCGCAACATTCTGCTCCACCAGGACAGCACGATCCGCGCCAAGGTGCGTGAAATCCTGGGCCAAGAGTTCAGCCTGCAGAACGTCAGCCTGGTACCGCTGGACAACTGTCACGGGTTCGATACACCGCACCACGCCACCAGCGAGCCGGAGAAGGCCGCACCGAAACCAATCTCCAAGGACGATTATCTCCTCACGTTCGTGTTGCCCTCGGTGATCATTATGGTGATGTTGCTGATCGCCGCCATCATTGCGTGCATTCTGTACAAGCGCCGGCTGACCGGCAAGATGGAACTCGGTAAGTACGATCAACCTCCGGCCCAGCAGCAAGCGGCCCCGCACTAACCCAAGCGCACCGATCCGCCCGGAAGAACTAATATTGATGAGTAATGAAAGAATATATCAATTTCAAACCAATCGCCTCCTGTTCCTCCTCGTCCCATCCACAAGGTACCGACGAAGAGCGCAAGTCGTTCCGGTCGAAGGGCATCCCGGTGATCTTCCAGGACGAGCTGGACGAGAAGCCGGAGATTGGCAACAAGTCGCCGGTGATACTGAAGGACGAGAAGCCCCCGCTACTGCCACCGTCCTACAGCAGTACCAACAATGATGGTAAGTCCTTTCAGGACACAAGGACTAATGAACTTGTCTTTGCTAACGAAACGATTCGCTCTATTTTCTTCAGGTGACAACGAGGACGTCGATGAGTACGTGCCACCCCAGCCGGTGATTGTCGGGGGACGCGAATCGCGCGGCAAATCGCCCGTCACCCCGTCCTACCGGCGGCCACCACCGTACGTGTCACCGTAGGCCAGGCGTCCATCCCGCAACGGAGACACAAGAGCAACAGTTAATTAAAAGCAACGGCCATTTTCACCACGTTTGTTTCCGGTTTAGTTTAGTACACTGCGGTTCGGTTTTTGTGTCACAGTATCACACAGAGGGAAGGTTTTTTTACATACGTTTTTTTTCTTACACTCGATTACCACCACCAAACACCAAAAAAAAACACAAACAAATTTCGACGGCAGTTTACGTACATTCTGCTCAAAGAAAAGTGTGAAGGGATTTTCGTTTGAAACGTGATACGCGGGAAACACGTTTAAATGTACATGAATAATTTGCCTGTGAAAGTGCGAGAGGAATAATTTGTATTGTTTAAAGGTTAAAAACGTATATAAATCACAACACTAAAGCTAAGCGCATGAAGTAGCTTTAGTGACTTTTTGTGTCAATCTTTTCATGATTTCAATCCCATGTCTCCGTCGAAAGGGAAAGATTCCTTACTCAAGTTGCCGATTGGAAACGGTGATCGTGAGAAGAAAAAAAAAACAGTTGAAAAGAAAACAAACAAACAAGGACCGAAGCAGGGAAAAAACACTGTGAAACAGGAGCATGTGACACAGCGGAAAGCGTGGAAAGCGGATATAATCGAACGAGCATTAGAGCGTCCCGACTACGGGGACGGACCACGACGGTTTAGTTTGTAAGGGCGTGAATGGCCGGCGATGGTGAGAGCAGACGAGAAAAGAATCAATTTATAGTCATTTACAAAGCGTTTCAGTAGTAGCTCCTAGGTACGTGTAGTAGTGTTAAAAAAACAACTATTCGATTTAAGTTGATGTAAAACGCTCCCTTTTCTTCCGTTTTACGCACAGGACCTTCCCACTTTTTACGAAAAACAAAAAAAAACATGTTGTCGAGCAATCGCAAATGGCTCGGGGAGGGCTAGGGCGTGTGTCTGATAGTGATAGTGCATGGTTGATTTCGTTTGCTGTAGCTACTACGCCTTCGTTGACACAAATCCTGATCCGGGTGCCGGTGGAATAGGCCACAGTCGCTTGATGCCTCCCTGTTGGTATGTTGGTTCCCACGTCAACCAATCCAAACTAACGCACAATCATTCACGACGACAGGGTAGTATACTATGATGGGCATCGTTGGCAGGCGTGTGTCACTGGAAGACGAGAAAAAAGTAAGAATATGATACTTATAGATTATACACCTCTATACGACAAACATACGCCGCTCGCCGGAGCGCACCATTCTTTTCCTGTAGATCACAAACTTTCATGAGCTTACTTCGAAACTACTAGGAGGATAGAACCAGAACAGAAAACATTCTCCCCGGGGAGGAGGAGCGCTCTGCGTGCTTCCCTGTTTTGTAATATACGTTATCTCGTTCCTTCCTTCTGCCAGTTGCCATATAAGGAAGCATTTCCTGGTCCACTCATCAGTCCATCTGCAGCAAACACAGGATCCTAGATCTCAGCCAGCTTTGTGCACAATGTGTGTCCTTCTGTAGCCTTCCCCAAAGACTTCTCTTCGCTTCTGGCTTGGCTTCTATTGGTTGTATTGAGCTCCGTTTATCTGAGTGTAGGCGCAACGAGTTTCACTAGAAAACAAACACAAAATTTGCTGTTATTCGTTAGTACTATTCCGTTTTATCACTACCCTAACGTGTAACCGTTTAGTAAAAAGCGAACCAATCACTCCAATTGATAGAGACAGTGACCCTGAAAAACAAACCAAACCCCTTTTTGAGATAGAAACGAAACAAGCAAAACCTCCACTCGGTACCTACCGAACTCCTAAACTCCTCTTTTTAAACGTATACACTACAGTGTGTCATGCTACCACTACTAATACTACTACACTAACTCATCGGTCACGTGTAGTGTTTTTTTTTTTATTTTATACTACCGATCAAAATGCATTTTGTAAAAAAACAAGCACACAGAGCAAAACAAAAACAATCGTGTTCATACTTCACTTGGTGTGTCATCATTCATCATTACAAGCTAGCAGCAACGTCCGGTTCAATTCAATCTAGTTCAATTTCGTACCGGCGTGTAAAGACAAATCATACCATCACCATTGGATAGGTTAGCCACGTGGCCATTACTGGACGTGGCTACCGTACGCACTGCAGTTATAGCAAAATTTACACAACTAGCTAAGCCGAAAATAGAAAGGAACGGGGACGGCCTTTGCGGATCATGTCCTTAGTAGTGGATTGCTAAACTTCAGATACTCGTATGACTGACCCTTTAGTAGGGAGAGCGAGAGAGAAAGAGAGAGAGAGGCATGGAAGCACTACATGGATCAAGCACTAGCGAAGGTACTGAGCGACACAGACGAGGGCCATTGTGGAAGAAGAAGGACAAGAATGGAACAGATGCCAACGCAAACCAATTTTTCCCCGCAAACGAAGAAACAGTTAAGCCATGTGAAAACTGACCGAGCGCGTGTGTGTGTGGGGGCTTGAAACAAGAAGAAAGGGAAGAAAAGGGAATAAGAGTAAAAACTATACATAAAAGTATATATATACATTTAAATATATATTTAATTCGATACATTAGGAGGGGCGCACGGCGACGAAGATGCAAAATGCAAAAGAAACGAAGTCTTAAAGGTTTGGTGGTGTTTCACTCACACACACACACACACATACTGAACAAACCTTTTTCACGTAAAAAAAAACGTAGGGCATGTAAACTGGCTGGCGCTATCCCACGATTTGCCCTTACTACTAATTCTAAAGTTTGTCGTTTGCGAACGAACGGAGGGGAGGGCAAACCCGTGGAGCAAGCTAATGATTTGAAAGCTGATGCGTGCGAGTATAAAGCGACGGGGAAGAAAATCGATAACCAAATTGTACATTTTTTAATAAAACCAACAAAAAAAAAACTTGCTAAAAATTTAACTACGGTGTGCGGTTTGTTTCTGGTTGTGTAGTAGAATATATCACAAAAAATGTTTTAAAAATGTGTAGGCTAAAATTAAATCATTAAATTAATATTGTTTAATTACTCCTTCATAGTCAAGTGAACAATTCGATTAGTCAAGTTACTTTAAATAAGAACACATTTTGGTTTTGGTCACCTATTTGTTAGAATCCTAAGCGATTGCCTTATCCGCACTATGGATGATCTGTCACTGGCATATACGATTCCCTCCCATACCATGAAACCGCGTGTTCCGTTCGTTTATACAAACGATAGAAAGAATCCATTTTCCGGAACGGAACGGAATCGGTTTCACCACAGAAAGGGACAAAACGAACCCTAGTTCAGAAGATCTTTCTTAGCGAGACTCTATACGTAGATAGTAATTATGGGCTCTTCAGCCCAAACTCAAGATTCCAGAGTATTCCAGAGAGTATGTTTTCAATGAGAACAGAACAAAGAACTGTTTCTGACAATGTGGGGACAATGTGCCAAGTTTTGCTACCAATGCCTGATTGCCAACCGGTCACATGAGTTCACCTCATACACCAACAAGGACAACAAGGAATTCACAGATATTCACGCTTTCGGGATGTTCAGCTCCAGTACATTACCAGCATTACCACCCACCACACAGATAGTCCAGGTCTCATGCCCCTAAACCATCGGACATATCAATATGTATTACTTTTGATATAGTTTTGAGGATATCTGCAAACCGATAGACTATTATCGTAGTCATAGTTGACCTTCCCGAACTGGGCACGTCTAAAAGACGTGGAAAGTTTTGCCCATCTGTCTTCCAGAAACTCGGTTCATGGTTGCAATCGTCTGCTCAGATTTGCCTCCACTTGATCACGCTAACATGCTCCCTTTGCTCTTCTACGCCTCATTTTCCTCGTGGGATACGAACAACCATATACTATGGGATACTTAACAAGCAGCTCCACTAGACCGTAGCTCTGCCGCTTACTTCACACACCCTGCCAAAGATAGTTCTCAGCATCCGTTGCTCAAAAATGGTGAGTGCATTGGCGTCTTCTACCAGCAATCAATGTGCCCCATAAATGATAGTATTATTGGAGTCTTCTGGTTCTCAGGAGTATGTGGAAACGTAAAAATCGTGCCAAGGATGACGACCTCCAGAATGGTGAAGTAAGTTTCAAGAGTGAAGTAGATTCGGCACCACATGTGGGGAACAGAATAGGTTCAGGGTCGGCTCGAGCTCGGCGCATCAGCGCTTGTTCCACGTCAGATTTAGTATCGAATCTTATCTAAGATTTAATACCATTTTCAAGGAACGAGTAAGGACGTAATCTTGAACCTAACATAACCACAACGATAATAACTAAAACCGTTGTCGCTAAGCTAACGTATAAAGCTGAATGGCAGGAAATGCTCCGACAGACAAGAACCGTCAAACAAGTTGGCAGAGTACGAATTACTGGTTAAGGCATTTATGCATGTGGTCAGCATAAAATTAGTATATAAGTTATCGAAAATTAATAAACGATTTCGTTTCTACCAAGCAAGTCTACCACATATATTGTACTTGAGTCGGAGCGAACGGTACATGTCTTGAGTGGCGTGCTTCTATACGTTTTAACCGTCCTAAGCCAGTATCGATAGAAACAGTCGGCAATCGGAATTCTTTATGGGCCTTTTAGATACTATGTAATGCAATAGTTGTAAACTTATATTACACAATTTTTAAAAAAAATCAAACACAAAGCAATCCCTTGCTTGTAGTATAAACTGATCCTTGCTTTTATTAGCTCATTACAGCAATATAATGTCATTCGAATGTGATGGAGTCTTTTAGTGTAAACTTATCTCAATCAGAATCCTGCGCACAACAGTCGTAGTAATAGTCGTGGCCTCAATAACACTACAAAATTCTCCTCGATTCCAAGACCGTAATTTCTGTTCTGTTTTATTTCCATTATGTTCTTAAACAAACATTGTATTCTTTTTCAATGGTCAACAGAGAGAGAATGAGAGAAAAAATGTTTACGTTTGCTGTTGACGTTTGTGTGTCTGTAGGTGCAAGCAACTTACGTGCTATTGGCAGCAAATTCCAATGAATTTGATTTGAAAAACGTAATAAGAAAACGGAAGTTTTAAGTTAAATCATCAAAGTGGTGCAAAAACGGACCCCCAACCAACCAGCAGTTCAACAACCTTCGGCACTCTGCTCACCACCGCCATCGGACATGTTTTGTAGGTACGGGATCGTACCCTCGATCTTGGGACTGCACTGCAGGTACACCTGATGCGGAAGGCTCGTGTTACCCAGCGCAAGCACATTCGTTTTGGCCAACTGTTCCTGTGCCAGCGAGTGCAGCAAGTACACATTGTTCTCATCGACGCTGCGAACAATTCCTGCGAAAGAAAAATAGGGGGAAACAATTAGATTTAAATAGATGCTTTAATATCTTCCCTTTTGATAGCTCCTTACCAACGCCGAAGCAGTTGTACTGGCCGTTGTCAAGCTTTTCGCAAAGGTACACCAGCGAAGCGTTCAGGGCACGCTTCATCATCTCCTTCGAGTTGGCATCGTCGCTCGTGCTTATAATACTCAGATCATCCAGGTTGGCCCTGTTGGAATGCGTGAATTAGTGCACGGAAGACAACACACCGCACGCTTACCCCAATTCCTACTTACACGTGCGGTTTCACGTCAGTAAACGTTTCCGCCGAGCCGCCTAAAATGCTTGCCAACCTTGCCATGATCGCGATGGTACGTCGTTTCGGTGGCAAAAACGATGTCCTGCTTGGTTGGTACACGACATCGAACGGGTAGAAACGGAAACTAGCCGGCGGTGCGTCACGCTGCACCTCCTCCAGTAAAATATTAAACCTATAACCGTTTACAAACGCCGCCGTCAGCTGATTGGCATAGTTATCTGCCTTTACGAAGGAGTACGTCTTGTTCACACCTTTCGGGTACGTTAGCTGTACAAGATCCGTTGGCTGTACCAAGCGCAAGACTGCCATCGTTAGCTCCTCGCCGAAACCAACCACATAGCCCATCGCGTTAATGATCCACGGCATGTCCTTCAGCTCCGGATTCTCGTTGCAGTACTGCACCAGTGTCCGCACGTTCTGTATGTACACCAGCGGCGAGGAGACCACGTTCAAGCTACCGAACAGCTGACACTTGCGCGGCTGCACATTCGCAAAGCATCCCACACCGAGGATCGGATTCTCTACCACGCTAACGCTCAGCGTTTCCGGCACAAACAGCAACGGCTGGCCAATGTCGAGATCGAGCAGCAGCACCCGCCCAAACTGCTTGATGTACCGGTTCAGCAGGAACTGGCAGAGCGTGGATTTGCCCGAATTTTTGCCACCAACTACAATCAACCGACTGGTGCGGTTTAGCTCCACCGCATCCCACGCCGGATTCGGTTGAAACTGTGGCACCGGATTCTTGGCGTTTGGTTGCGTTGGCTCAAACAGTGACACCTCAAGCAACGCTTCGGTCGTACGAAACGACGAGGTGCTTTGGTTAATTGTAAGCGTAGTCGGGAAGAGCTCGAAATCGGGTAACTGCTTGCACACCATCGGTACGGTATTGTTTTCAGCGAACGAATCCGCGCGCAGCAGCACAAGCGCACTGTCCACCGGATTGAATCCACCCATCAGCTCCTGAATGTCGGATTCTTTGAAGTGACGCTTCAGTTTGTTCAAAATGCGCTCAAACGTTGCCTTGCTGTAGCTGTCCGGGCTTGGCAGTGGGGAAAGATTGATGGCATTGTACCCAGCCGAAGCGTAAACCGTGCGCGTTTCAGCCATATCGAGCTGGTAGCCCAAAATGTCCACCTTACCAAACAGTGCCTGCACGGAAAGGTGTCCGTACACGTAGAGTGGCGCTTTCAGCACGACAAGGGACATCCGCAGGTCAATGGAGTCGTAAAATCGGTACAATGTTGATTTGGTACATATTTCAACGAGCGTTGGACAGGAACCGTCGCTTTCTTCGCCATCGAGCTCTTCCTTGGCGTCTACTTTATCGTTTGCGTTTTCCTCGTCCATCGTATTCTCGTCTGATTTTTCTTTATCGGCTTTTTCCTCGTCCGACTTTTCTTTGCCAGTCTTCTCTTCATCTGCCATCTTTTCGACATCCTTCTTATCACCAATCACCTGCTCCTCCGCTTCCATCTTCTTTTCGTCCAACTTTCCGGGTTCTTCCGGCTCACTTTCCTCCGGATCATTGCAGTAATCTGCCGGAAGTTCTACTATATGCGTAAAGTTCTTACGCGATTCATGGAATGGAAAGATCGAATCATCGTCAAGGTCATGCATAACAGCAGCTCCGCGAGGTATGTAAACGGTATCGTCACGTTCCTTCGAATCTGGCTCATAATCTTCATCATCACTATCGGTATCGACCGGTTCTCCTTTCTTAAACGTCCGGTAGGTGGGCGACCGCAAGCTATCATCGCTTGTATATTCATCATCGTAGCTATCGCTCGCGTACGTTCGACCATTCAGCCCCAGTGCCTCATCGAAACTATCCGAATCGTATCCCTTTGCAAGGTAATCATCGTAATAATCACCGCAACCGTAATCCATATCGTCGTCATCATCGCCATAATCATCATCATAATCCTCATCGTCGTACCAATCGGAACCACTATCATACGGAACGAACCCGTCACACATATCCAACATTGGGACGCTCTTTCTCTTGAACGCAACCACCGGTTTCTTTGGACCGTTTGTTTTGGGAGTGTTTCCTCGTTTTACACCCGATGCCGTTGGTTTCGGAGTTGGTTTCTCCTCCTCCTCCGAGCTGGCGTACTCCAAACTGCAATCGTTGTTCTCCACTACCCACCCACCCGAGCTCACTGTTTCGGGTGCTTTCTTTTCCCTTTTCTTTGGTTTGCTTTTGGGAGTATCTTTCATGCCTTTCGATCCATTTGTACCTTCTCCTTCGGATGAATCGTCGAAAAACTGTGCAATGTAATCTTCTTCGTCGCTGTCTGATTCCATGGAGTCACATTCAACACTATCGTATTGTACGACCGGGACTATACGTGGTTCCTGGAAGCGTTCGTGCATGCGTGATGCTTTAGAGGCTTGTGCAACATTCCCAGAGTTGCCTTTCTTGGATGCGTCCATGCCGTTCGCTTTGTTTGTTACTTTCTCACAGTTGATTTGATCATCACTCGCATCTGAGCCCATTGTACGGCTACGCTTGACCGAGGAAGCGCTTGCAGAAGTATTGAGCTCTACCCTACTAGAATCGCTCAAAACACTGCCTTTACGCTTTTGAGTCCCGTTTTTGACGCTACTTTTCTCCGCTCTTACAATTGAAATGTTATTATTGGTCGCATTCGAGTTGCTGGGTTTTGGAGTGGTGGTTGAAATATGTTTGTTAAGCTTTGCACCGGCGTTGTGAGCTTTCGGTTCTTCCATAGCCTGCTTTCGTACTAATGTTGGATCTTTCAAGTTGGTAGCGTGCAATGTTCCAACGAGATTTGCACCGGCCTGATTTACCGGCACGCTATTGGGAAGAGTGTGTTTAACACGGGTGTTGTTCTTCTTTCCCATCTCTTTAAAGCAAACGTCCTAAAAGAAGGAAGCAACATGGTTAGAAAGCACATTCCTACAAAATACTAGAGCTCCAGTGCGCGACAGTTGCCGGCATGGCGAGATACAAGCGAACATTCTGGTACCTGTGCTTTTGGCGTACAAGAGCGCAAGGATTACAACGAAACGAACGTTAAGGTTTACACCCTTACAAATCTGTGCTAGCTTACACAAATTACAAGTATAAAACGGTACGAAAGACACACAAAATACAAAATTTTATCATCACTATCACTTCTCAACGTGTTTTCCCACCGATGGTAAAGTTGTTCCGCGAATAACGTAAATATGAACGTGCGGCCTTCTTTGACAGATCAGTTTTGTGGAAATCAGTTCCGTTCAGATGTGTACACGTCTGCCATCTTGACAGCGATGTTGACAACCATGGCCCTGTACTTACGAAGTGATAAAATTATGTTTTTCTCCGTCAAAAATTCTATATTACTCTTTATTTCATCAATTCTCTACATGTAAGAAGAATTTTTGTCTTTTTAATTTACTTTTTTACACAATCTTGCAGTATTTTATTCGGTGATGAAACAGTGATGACATTTAGCGCATGACCCAACCTGCCATTTCCACGCCCACCCCCCCGTGAACCATTCGCTTTCCCGTGTCGTTGTTTTGCTCGGACGGTGTAGAGACGACGATTTTCTTTTCAGGAAAAAAGGTGTGTGAGTGTGTGATGAAAATCCAAACATAGAATTTCCCAGTCGCTTGTTCAGGTGATAAAAACTTGTCTGCATGGTGAAAATCAAACCAGAATGTACACAGTTTTGTGCAATTGAAACACGACAGCAGCAACAAAAAGAAAGTGCGATCGTTTTGTGTTTTTCTCCCAGTTTAGGGGCCCATAATCGGTACGATCCGTATCTTCAGCTGCCCCTTGTGACCGTAGCAACCAGAGGGTCCAAAACATACACACCACGAACCGATCGCTTCCCTAGAGTGAACGCGTGTTTTAGTTTTCCACACGGGCGAAAGTGCGCACTGTAATAATCTATTTCGCATTAACCTGCCCTACTGGGCAAATAATTGTTCATAAAATACACACACAGAAATAGAGCCGTCCACAAGTGTGCCCCACTCTTTCTCCTTCTCACCCTACCGTAAAGAACCTTAGGGGCGACGAATAGTTTTCCCGGAGTGAAAATACCAGGCGTGTTTGGCATCGGCTCAATAGAACGTACCAAAACTTGGTTCGATTTTTCTGTCGTTTGTTGTTGTTTGTGGCAGGATTACTGAAGGAAATTGCTCAAAATAGTGCTTTCATTCGGGTTTATTTATTATTTCTTTCCCTATTTTCTGTTACTATAGCTCCCACCCATCTCTTTTTTTTCTCTCTCTTTTCTTTTTGCCCTCTTTCGCTTTAGCAGTGCGGAAAAGCTGAAACCACACACACAAACACACGCTCGCTCACTCATTCGCTCACTCACCTCCCCCCCAAACCGCCCATACCGTCCCGGTGGAGCGGCAGGCCAAACGAACCAGCAGCGAACGAACCCTTGGCGCACAGCGTAAAGCAACCGCGAAAAGTAAAAAGGGCACCACAAACCCCACTTCCCGCCGTCGTCATAATCATCATCGTCGTCGTCATCCACCACTCTATCATCGACTCGGAGCGCAACGAGACAAGGAGTTATTAAAATCCGTTTTGTGTGTTTTGTGTGCACAAGTAAAATAGAAAGAGAGCCGAGAGCCCGACGGACGAAGCCGGAAAAAGCACAAACCACACGCGCGTTGCACAAGACGTAAAAGCGTTCCCAAAACGAAAAGAAAAAGGTACATCCATTGTGTACAGTGTTTTGTTTCATGTGTGGTGTAAGGAGATAAGTAATGTGGTGTCTTTCATGCGTCTCTTCTCCAACTAATTCAGGTATTATTTGTTTTCATCTGTAATCTACTATGTTTGCATTTCGTTTTAGTGCACCCAGCGCCCAACCCCCACTCTTCCCCCACATCTATACTTCCTACCACGCCTTCTCGTCTCCTCACCCCAACACTCAGTTGCGCGATGTCTTCTTAATCGCCTGATGAAATTCCTTCCCTCAAATCGCATGCCGCGTTGTTTGTTAGTATGCATCTTTTCCCACCACCTGATCCCGGATTCCGAGTGGCAAAGGTGCAGCTTCCGTCCAGCTTGTGTCGCGCGAGTTTTGACCGAAACCTGCTTTGTCACTGTCACGCTGCTCCTTCTGCTTGTCGTTTAGGTCGCTTGTAGAAAAGCTTGCCACTGTAGTACAACTCTGTCTATCCGTTGACCGTTGTGTGTTCTTCACCTTAGCTTTCACCCTAAGCCTACTACGATGCTATATATGCAAACGTAACCCATTCCCGAACAACATCACTTCAAAATGCATTTCACTTTCGCATGTAAAAACAAAAAAGAAACCATTGTGTGACCCCAAAATGACCAGAATGCAATCTAGTGCATCGTAATTGGGAGTTTTGGAAGGGATGGGCAATGGAAGACGGCCGCACCGTCTTGTTCCCGTCGTTCCCGTTTTTTTTTTTTTTTTTAATTCGTTGTGTGGTGCGCTCCAATGTTTCCATAGCAGCCGCCAATGGAAAACACCCACGCACAACACACCCACACCCGGTAGCGCACGTACAAAACAAAGAAGGGCACTATTGTGGGCGGTGGG
>KB671599.1:115945-167991 GCA_000349105.1 Anopheles epiroticus | reverse complement strand
AAACTCAGGGCCAACCGAAAAGTTGGTGTCAAAAACTTTTCAGCTCCTCGAGCTGAAAACTGCATTTGCAAACTGTTTGACAGCAGACCGAAAACTCAGAATGTAAGCATTACGCATACGAAGCAGAAGTGACCAACTTATCCTAACATAAAAACACGCAAAAAAAAGATTTATCGACGCTACAGTATTTATAACAAAGAACTCATTGCTACACGAGGTCACTTTTTTGTTAGTTTACAAATGGTCAACCAGTTTTCGCTTTCCAGTTTTCACATGCCAGTTTTTGCTAACCAAAACACGGCTACACGAATCGAAAAGTTTTTGACGTAAACATTTAGAATTTTTGAGTTTTCCCTTGAAGTTTTCGATTCGTCAAGCCTTGCCTTAAGACTATCCGAATTCATTTTTTCGGCCGTGGTAACTTCTGTCAAACGCACTCTGACGTGCCAATTCCAATTCCATCTACCCAATGTAATAGCACCATTAAGAGGTTATTAGACGGTGGATCCGAAACTGGCATCTATCGTGGTATAATGGTGTCGAAGTATAATGGCTTGGTAAAATGGCACCGCAGTAAGGGCTCGGTCACTGGTCTGCCGCATGCGATGTTGCAGCATACTTTTGTATGGGATTTGACGTTAGTGACAGGCCATGCGAATTTGCCGTGCGGCAAAATCAAATCATTTTGCTTTTGCTGCATCGCCACATGTGGCGTCACCCTTCATGTTAAATTACTGAAGAAACTGAGCTAAAACTTAAAAAAAATATTTAGAAAAGAATTAAAACGATAATTTTAGTATCGTTTAGTATCGTTTAGTATTTAGTATCTGGTAAATATTTACTAGAAAATCTTACGTTATTTTAAATTTTTCAAACTACCGTTAAGCACAATTCAAATTTTTACATCGCAAGAGCTGTGACATAACATAACATGCATTCCTCGGCACGAATTTATTTTATTCCGCAGAAAGAAATGCAACGTTACAAATATTTGTATCTCGGACCAACGCCTCATTGTTGAGGCCACGCCAGACGAAATATCAAAAAGTTTTCGACGAAAACTTTGTGTCAAAATGTTTTCAGCTCCTTCAGCTGAACACTGCATCCACAAATTGTTTGACTATAGATCACAAACTCAGAATGTACATATTGCACATACGAAGCAGAAGTGACCAACTTATCCAAACATAAAAACTCGTGGAAATGCCTATTTATCGACACTACAGTATTTATAACAATGTATTCCTTCAAGTGCTTTTCAAAAATATCACATACATTGCTACTCGGACTCACTTTTGTGTTTGTTTAGCAATGATCAACCAGTTTTTGCTTGTCAGTTTACGCATGCCAGTTTTCGCTAGCCAAAACACGGGTAAACGAACCGAAAAGATTTTGATATAAACATTTAGGATTTTTGAGTTTTCGCTAGGAATTTTCGGTTCATGTAGAGTGGCTTTTACACTTTGTCGCTTGGGAACTGATCGTAGTCAAAGGAGGATAGCAAAAGAAGGCACACTATCCCCTAGCAACCTTGCTTGTGGTTTCAACTACCAGGTGTCATCCTAGACAGCGTGTGTGCGTGTGTGTGCTCAGCATAATTGTTCTGTTCTTGTGTGAAGAGAAACTTATTACAATTTTTTCCCGATTCAGTTGGTGGTTCTAAGTTACCGAAAATTGTAATTGTGCAAAAAGTATCCCGGAATCTAAATCGATGTAACCAGTAGGAAATCTTCCCTCGCGCATGCACATTCCATTACAGCCACCAGAAGATGAGAAAGACGCGGCAAGCCGCTGAATTTGCCGAACTAAAAGTATGTATGTATGTCCTGGCAGCTTTTTCTGCTCGATCAAGAATGGCTGCTCTTGTTTGGGCGCGTCAATTGGCAATGTCGGTGTTTATGTTACATATGGAGATATGTTTCAAGGGAAATAAATGTTACTGGAGAGGGCGCTATCTCTGTTTTGTCGTCGGCAGCCTTTCTGCTGTGAAAGTGGGCTGTCTGCTGCATGGCGCTATGTTTGCAATCGGCACAGATGTATGCCCCTTTCCCTGTGTATTTTACTGGGGCTTTGTTCAAGAAACTTTCCTCGGCCGGGTCGTACACTACACTCAAATACTGGGACGGAATTACTTTTGTTTGGTATCATTTGAAATGTGGACAGCCAGTCGTCGGCAGCCAGTGGGCAGCGTTTCTGCTGTGAAAGTGGGTTTTCTGCTGCTTGGCGCTATGTTTGCAATCGGCCAGAGGTATGCTCCCTTTCCCAGTGTATTTTATTGTAGCTCCTTTCATGAAACTCTCCTCAGCCGGATCGTACAGTACGCTCAAATACTTGGACGATATTACTTTTGTTTGGTATTATTTGAAATGTGGAAGATATCGGTCCTGAACCTGTATCTAAAATTTTGCTCATCTGTTAAAATATACTCCTCAGCTAGAATGTATTTGGTCAAAACGATTTTTTTTAATTCCAGCTCTAGAGAATCCAAACCGCACGTCTAAATAGGTGTGCAAATCAGGCGGCAGATGCGTATGGGTGTGTCAGTGTGTTGGTGCACGCCTCCAATACAGTTGTTGAGTGTGTGCGAGCTAGATCTGTGTATACCAAGGCACACCATGTTTCGTTTTCGTGGTAAAAACTAAATAGGTTTATAAAGAATTTGGCTAGGAAACTGAAAAAACCGTTTGGTAGACCACGTTTGGTGTAGAACACGAAAAACTATCAAATAAATCACGATTGTATGCCAGAAAGGTCAGTAGCAAGGATTATTCCGTCAATTGTTTGATGGCGAATAGGTACAATTCCTGCAGGAGAGAACACATTTTGTCGTCTGCGTATCATCTGAATGTAACTGGACCTTGTCTACGGTAGAAAAACAATAGCTTCTTCATTTATGCCGGGTATTCCAAGTGAAGAAAATGTGTGATGAATGCAGAAAAATGGCGCAATAGTCGGTCGTTTTCGTGTCACTGCAACACGCTTTAGTATATGATTGTTATTAAAAGTCTTGCTGCAAGGCGTTAGTATTAATTGTTCAATATGCGTTTTCAATTCTAGGACTTAGTACACCAATTGCGAGTCTGCGATCTTCAACAGTTGCTAAGTGAAAACAATATCAGCCGCAGCGGACGTAAATCGGATCTAGTAGACCGGGTTTTGTCTTTGGTTCGCCAAAATATACAAGTGCTGAAGCACCGCGTTCGTGAACTACATCGAAAGGCGTATGTGTTTGTCGGTTGTGTATATTGTCTGCATGGTGTATGCTGCCGCATTAACCGAAGATGCACCTCTTTATTTTCTTTTAGCCAACAAGAAGTTCAGGAACTCATATCGACCGGCGCGTCAAGCAGTGCAATCGAACAGTCGATACTGCCACAGGTTGTCTTACAGTCGGTTGAAGCCAATCCCCACGCAGTACAATCACTGCTAGTTTCGGGCGGACACATCAACATCAGTAGCAATAACGGTAACGTTGTGAGTGGCAACGCAGGCAGCACGCGCGGTGCGGGAACGGCAATGTATCAACAGCAGTATGCGAATACGGTACAGAATGAAAACCGGGTAGCACAAGTACATGCTAACGGAATGAGTGTGCCAGGGTACAGTGAATACCCGATTCATCCGGATGTACAACTGAAAAGGCTGGCCTTTTTCGATGTAATGGCCACACTGCTGAAACCGGTATCATTGGTTCCTAACAACAACGGACAACGCGTGCAAGAAGGTTCCTTTTACTTTCATCTAACACCACAGCAGGTGAACGACATTGCGCTGAACCGGGATATTAGCAATCCCAACAAAATGGAGTATGTTGTACAGGTTCAGCTTAGATTTTGTCTAATGGAAACAACCTGCGAACAGGATGACTATTTCCCGCCCAACATAGTGGTGAAGGTGAACAACAAATTGTGCCCTTTGCCGGTAAGATCAGTTTCTCATGACAGTAGTGCAATAGACGATTATTGTATAAAAGTTTAATCCATGTTTTTCTTCATTTTAGAATCCAATTCCCACTAACAAGCCAGGCGTGGAACCAAAAAGACCACCCCGACCAGTCAATATCACACCCCAAGTGAAACTCTCACCGACAGTCGCGAATCACATTGCTGTGTCATGGTGCACGGAGTACAACCGCGGATATGCCGCTGCCTGCTATTTGGTACGCAAGCTGACATCGGCTCAGTTGTTGCAAAGGCTGAAAACCAAGGGCGTTAAAGCAGCCGACTACACACGGGCATTAAGTATGTACAACTGGTAGTGTGTGCTTCGTTTAAATAAACTGTAATGGCATTTCTTTTTAGTCAAGGAAAAACTTAACGAGGATGCCGATTGTGAGATTGCAACAACGATGTTGAAAGTATCGTTGATATGTCCGTTGGGAAAAATGCGAATGTCCACACCTTGCCGGTAAGAAAAATAAAGTTTGTTGCTGATTGATAAACCGTAATGTGTTGCTTGAATTATAATATTCTGCTTTTTCTATCTATCCATCTATCACAACAGTTCATCGACGTGCTCCCATCTGCAGTGTTTCGATGCTTCGCTGTATCTTCAGATGAATGAACGCAAACCAACATGGAACTGTCCAGTGTGCGACAAGCCAGCTGTATATAATAACTTAGTGATCGATGGGTGAGTTAGAGACATGCGCTTGAATTAGTTGAACATGTTAATGTTAAACGAATTAATGATATTTGGTTTATTAAACATTAATGATATTTGGGTATAACCATTAGGTACTTTCAAGAGGTGTTGGCTTCAACAAAACTATCGAGGGATGATACGGAAATTCAGCTCCACAACGATGGTTCCTGGAGTACGCGCGTTAAGCTAAACGACTCTGACGATGGGTCGCCTAGTAAAGGGGTGCAAAAGGTCGAAGTCATATCGGATGACGTTGGTAAGCATATGCATTACACAACCATTTGAAAGGACAGTAGTGAAATCGTTGTCTTAAAAATGCCAATAGAGGTTGTGAAGTATTTATTGTGGAGTGTTAATGAAGTCTATTGTGGATTTTTTTTGTAACATTAAGGCTTTTTAAACATTTTAAAGTAGTTAAATGTATTTTTTTTTCAAAGGCTGTTCTTGTGAGCTTCGAAAAATGAACGAAATTAAGATAAAAAGAAAGAAGATTCAATTTTTAAATATTTTTTCAACATTGTGTGCAATTAGTTTTCATATATATTCATGTTCAGATTTTTCTTTTAATTTGATGTTTTTGAAAATGAAAAGAAAGCTTTATAATGTAAAAAATACTCCTTCTAAAGGCATCTTATTGTTAATGTATGTTGCCTATATATTTTTAACAACAGTTAAGCGCTTTTAGTTACTCGGCTTTTAATCTGATTTTCCTTTTTCCTAATTTTATAGAATTAATAACCACAGACCCTCCAAAACCGAGTATCGTATCACAGACTTCTGTCATCTCGACAAATGAGCCAACTTCAACTACTACCTCCAGTGAAACGGTAAATGACTTCTCCATTAATCAAACCTAATTACTGTAGCTCAATTGCGATTGGCATTTTTCATGTTTCTTTCTACAATAGGTGGACCTGACGCTGAGCGATTCTGATGACGATGTTCCTGCTAAGCGAAAGAAACCGAACAACAACCGCACAAATGGCACTGGAAGTTCGAATAATCCTACGTCTTCATCTGCCTCGTTGTCATCTGCCACAGGAAACTCGTCGGCCACTGCTGGCTCTTCTAGTGCTGGGGCTGTAACTCGCTCGAAAATGAACGGTAAGTACTGATACACTTTAATTGAAATTTGTGCACAAATACATCAAGGGATATTATTATAATTTTAATACATGTGTTTAGTCAAACAACTTTCAATCTTCGTCATGGTCATTTTATACATGAAGGAGTAATAAAATATAAATATGCTTGTTATCTATGCACATGCAGCAGAAGTTGAAGTTCATGTTTTGAGATCAATGTGACAATCTATAGACTAATGCTACCATTAAATATTGTTTTTCATTTGCTGCCATCGTCGTTGATTTTGAATATCACGAGACTGGTTTTAATGCAAATACAATCACCACCGAGTTTCTCATCTCGTTTAGTCAGATTTTTATTCGCTATACAACTTTGAGATATTCGTTCCTTCACGTACTAAATTAATTATTCGCCCTGTGAAGTTCTTTGTCCTTTTCGAAGAAAAAACGTTTAAAGTAAGGCATGAATTGCATTAGCATTACTTCCTGGCCGATACTTCGAAATTTATTTTTTTTTAGCTGACGAGTCAAGTCCTGAATCATTTGTCATGGCTATATATTTTTTTAAAGAATAGGCGTGATGCCCAATAATTTTCTTCTATTGATGTGTATTTTTACCTTTAACCACTTAACAGTTTTGCCCGTGTATCACTCGGACTAGCGAAGTGCTTTTGTACTGTCGTCGTCAATTTTGTTCATGTGTTCCCTACGCGGCGCGTATGTGGAGTTCAACTGTTTCGTAAATACTTTTGTACATGTTTTAACGTCTTTTTTCATACTTTGTAATGGTACTAATCGAAACTATTGAATGGTTTATGTCACATTGTCCATTCTGCTTTAGTTCGGGAATTATTATTAGGGTTTTTATTTACTAACCATTATTTAGTTATTTAAAGTTAATTTTTTTGGAAAAAAATCTACTGTTTCAGACCATGTGATGTGCTAAAGTAAAATAAAACACTTTGACAATTTCTTGAGCCTTTTTTGCTACTTGGCAAGACTGTGAAGGGGTTAAAGTTACAATCCGTCAGCATGTATACCGCTTTTATGGTGCCAAGAACCATCTATTTACACAAATAAAAGTGTTCTTGTGATCTCTGTTGCTTAAACTTTCGAAAAGTTTCCAAAAAGTTGAGATATAGTGCATGCTAAAGAGTCTACAATAAAGATGATAATGATGGAAAAACACATTTAAACAAAAATAGAATAAAATAGAAAACATTTAGAGATGCTTTATAATAAATCCGATTTAGTCTCTATATTATCTAATGTTTCGTCGGGATAAAACAAAGCTATGTGAAATTTCTCCTACCGCTGAATTAGCACTGCACATTAATTTTAAAATATAGTCGCGCTCTTTCTGCTTATTTCTCAACAATAATTTTGTTCAAGTTATAATACTATGAACCGTACATCACTAACGATCATTGTCTTTTTTTTTCTTTTAAATTAAAATTGATATTTTGAAAACTAGAATATACTAGTTTTAAAACTAGATACAAAGAAGACAAAATGCCACATCTTCAATGCAATAGCAATAGAATACAATTATATTGTAACTTATATGTAGTTAGTAGAGGCTACATCTAAGTGATTGTTTTCACATTTTTTCTACTTATTTTTTTATTTTGTTGGCTCCATGTATGTAAAAAAAACTATACAGACACACAAACACACAAAACTGCCCGACTCTTGACAAAATGCATTTGTCTAATTGTCGATTATTTCTTCATCTTTTTTCTTTCCTTGCATTCCTTTGCCACTGCTCTCCCAAACTCAGATAAACAACAACCCGTGGAAAGTGAGAGTGTTGTCATCAGTGAGGAAATACTAGATAACGATGAAGAAAATTAATCAAACACAGGGTCAAACATAACTAAAATGCTTAGTAAGAAAATTAGTTTACAGACAGGCCAAGGATTCTTTTACCCTTTTACCTTTTACTTGTGAGGCAATGTAAGACGAATTGTCAGAAATACGTTTAGATTGTCAAAAACACATAAAACAATACAGAACATTTTATAGTATGTAAATTTTTGAATGTAAAGAGATCACTAAGATTTAATCGCTCTGGTGGTACACTGCGATGCGTGTGTGATATAACATTCATTAAAATATATCAATAAACTTAAAAGTGTATCTATTGTATTTAAAGCCTACTTACTCTAAACATTTATCTATTCTATTCATTCGATGTTACAAAAATGAAAAATAACAGCTCTACTAGTATCTTTTGCGTAAGCAGATGAAAAAGAAAACAAAATGTCTGAAAACCAGTCGAATCAATTTAAAGAAAAACACAAAAATCTTGCAATTACGGTCGATTAAACTAAACAACTTCATTTCTTACATAAGGTTGTGTTGTGTTAGATATCTAATGTTGTTAGTATTAAGTTTTTATTATATTTTTTATTGTATTTATCCTCATCTAAACTCGTAACATCGTAAACCTACTTTATTGTGTTATTTTTTCTCTTTTTGCCCACGTTTGCAGAAGATCCTTCGTCGTCGGTAATATCGCTTGACTCTCCATCTCCGCCATCTACACCTAACCCACCGAACAACGGCAGTAATGGTATGCTATTATCAATTCTCAATAACAGAAATATGGAAAACAGAATCGAAGCTTTCGCCTTATTTGTCGGATACGAAACATATGTACATGTTTATAGGACATCGTCTTATATTGAAAAGAACCATTTTTATAACATCTACTATTTTTTTCGTAGTGACGTCCTGGCCGTATTGCTAACTTTTTCGATTGATGTTGTTGCAAACGTGTATGGTTTATCTCGCATTCTACTCTTCACATATACTCTTACACTAGAAATACCAAGAGTTTTAGCGTTTTTCTTTAAATTAATGGTATTTATTAAACAAAAATGTTTCTAGCTACTTTACTTCATTATGTTTAAGGATTTGTCAGTGAAGACAACATAACTAGTACAGTTATTTAAAAAAAAAATATCACTTTGCCTTAAGTATTAGAACTATTGAGTAAAACATGTTTAAATTTAAGCATTACCATTCAAAATGATTAGGCCGGTAGTTCTAGTCTTAACCGCCTTGGTTTCACCTTTTGAATATTTTCAAAAGCAACTGGAAGCGGTGCGGTGACTGCCCCCCATTGTAATCATATGGTGAAACTGCATTCCTTTTCTTCCAATTCAAACTTAAATGTCGATTCATATAAAATTGTATTAAACACATATAATGCGGATGGAATATAACAAAACAGTAGATAAATGATCGTTATGCAACAAAACATTTCTGTAGGTAATTCGGACCCGAACGACCTAATCGATCATTATACGATCAACTCATGGCTGAAGTGCTAACCCATTTGAGCCAATTTTAATGAAAGGTCTTGTTTCTGAATAACCTTATCAGTATTGCTATTGGTGGGAGGCATCCCTAAATCGAATTATTGTAAAATATTAAGTGGAATGTCGTGTTCTATTTTTTTTTATTCGGTAGTAACGGCCAGGCCGTATTGCTTGTTCTACAAATTTGAAACTTCGTGAAATTTTGTTTTTTCGTTTGAAAACTGATGCGTCTAATCATCATAATTTGTTCATGACCATGCGTCATAGAACACGAATCTCCCGCCTATTGCATCTAACGTATAGTAAAATTGATTGTTTGACTTTGAAGTAAAGTTATGCTCTTATTTTTCTACGACGGAATAGAATATCTTTTGTTGCTTGTTTTCTGACCAACACAACCGATATTCGTTCAAGACCTGCCGGAGCTTTATTGGAGGGTAAGAAAATGGAGCTTTCGATCTACATCCAGATCCTGTAAAAGTCAACACCATTATACTATCAACTTACTGAAACCTATAGAGAAGGTATAGAACCTTCAAAATAAGACAAAATCGGCAAAAGTTAAAGAAAAATACCAGCATTTTAAAAAAGTAACAGGGGTTAGTGAAGCAGTGGGTGTAAATAACCGATTTCACTTCTAATGTTAATCGACTCTTCCGATGAATGTTTATTCGATGAAATATCTTTTTAATACTTAATCGTTACTTTGAATAAAATAAATGAGTCACGTTTTCTTTTGCTTTTAGATGTATCATCAACCACCACTCCATCACTGGCGTCCTATCACTACCATCAACAGCAGGAATCTCCTGGTGCAAGCGGCGGATCGAATGAACAGATGAGCAATATCCAAATCAATCCGCTTGCATTACACCGATAAAATTCAGAACCATCTTTTTCGTAAAAAAAAGTTTGCCCCAACCGTCGAGAAAGCATCAGTAGAAATCATTTCCAACATTTTTACGAGATCGTTACGCTTGGTATCGAGCGCATTGAGGTAAACGATTTGAATATATTTGATAAACCTTTTCTTGACACATAATAAGGACACACGTAATTCTTACCGGTTTAAGCTGATTAATTAATCCCTAGATTACATTTTTGAACAACCATCACCACCGTAAAGACCGCGCAACGATCGTAACAACGTTCTATTATTGCTACCAGATAAAGGAGTCGTCAAATGAAACTTTGTATTCGGCTGAAATGGAATCTGTAAACTGTAAAATGTAGAGCAGAGCAATATATGCTTCTCATACCACCATGATGCCCTGTTGAGGAATAAAGTAACCAAAAATAGACCCGAAGGAAATCAATAATGCCGGAATAATTATGTACTGAGAAACAGTTAAATGTTTAAAGATGTTGGTATCTGCTCTTTGTCTATTTGTTTTTATTAGTTTATGAGCAGTGATTTACTTGTTTTGTATACCTAATGAATATGCCTACCTTTGATCATTTTGCAAGTTTAAATCCTTGGTTCTTGCTAAAAGGCAAAATAGATTTGAAATTTTCCGGTAACCATCTAAACGGTCTTGGCGATATGGTATTACAGTTAGTAAACTGCTGATGTTACGTGAAATTGTACCGTTTTTTTTAACCTGACCCTAAACTATTCTTGATGAGATACTTAAATGCAACTAAAGGAAGGAAATTAAGTAACTGTTGGTCGTAAAGCGGTTTTGAACGGTTAATGCCTTACTCATGGATCATCAAACAAGTTCTTATCGACAAATAATGTCTTAAAAAGAAAGAACTGATTACGTACTAAAGTAAGTTTATTCAAACGTAATTATAACGCACCATATAAAAGATAGTCCAGGTAGTGTAAGCAGTATACGTTGCAGGAGATATTTAATTTATGTGTGTCTTTTAGGAGGAGCAGTAGGGTACATATACATATTAATTCTCTTTTTGATAAACTACCTGATGCATACACGACGTTATCTCCATGCTGGACATTTTTAAGAGCACATCCAATCTTTATGCTCGTACATTGCCATTGATTTTTCCGACAGACAGCAGATGTTTATTGCTATTGGAGTACGACTCTCTTAACTTTTATTGTTTTTTTTTTTATATTTTAATATGTAAAACTTGTAATTGAAAACAAAATATATGAATTTTATTACATCATTTGTTTTCTGAAATGTACAAATAAAGATAATTACAGCGACAACATGATCAAGAAGACTTGTGCTTAATGTACTTGTACCTACTAGGTCGTATTTGAACGTATAACTTGAATTTTACATGAATAGTAATCGGAATGAAAAATTACAACGGCAAAGCAATGTTGGTTGAATCAAATGAGAAGCTGGGTAAGTAAAAAGGAGCCGTTAGGTGGTCTAAGTGGCAACGGCGTAGGGATATCATAAAGCACAGCCCAACCATTTAACTACCATTATAACTGCTACCACAGTCACAGGAAGCCCATGAAGTAGTTCTGAACCGGCAAATGGAACAGATGTAGAACCAAGTATGAAGATTTGTACATAATGTAATATGGTTTGGTACATATAGGGAGTTAAATGAGCTGCAAATCATTTAATTGTACTGATTAGATTTGTTGATTTTGTTTGTGTTTCTAGTGTATAGCTAGAAAGTTTCGTAAGCCTGGGGTTTGATTTTGATTCAAACCACCAATTATAGAACATAGCGCATTCTAATTGGTACGCTTGGAACCGCGTTTCCAAACCAAAAAGTATCTTAATTTTTATATCATGTTATGGGATTTTGGTTAAAAAGCATTCAACTCAACAGTGATAACAAGTCGAAGGTAAATATTTGCATATCCTTGCCCGGATAAGCTTGTTTACTTAGAGGTTAATTTGGTTTACTTTTGTTTAAATATATCATAGTATTTTAAATGGACAACAATGCGAGTGAATGAATGATGTTAACTGTTCTTCGTAAAATTACTTCAATTTTATTAATAGATTGCCGTACAATAATTATAACTATTTATCTTCTATCTACAATTAGTTAGTTCTTTGTAATTGTTGCAATACTTAAGTTATTCTAGTAAAACTCGTATTGAAAATTTGATTTGGATTTTTTCCAACTCTACGATTAAATACTTAAAATACAATTATGATCGATGTTATATAGCGAATTTTTAAGCAACCGCTTCGAAGTCGTTTCTTCCCAGTGTAATCAGAGCATAAGCGCTGGAACAACAACAATTGTACACGACCAGAGTACTCAACTATATCGAATAGACGAAGAGAATCAGCGCAAGCTGTCAGTCACGAGATGGACCAAAGTGCAAAGAAGGATTCATTCCTCCATATTTGTATAGCCATGAGCTTAGGGTCGTCGGTAATTTTTCAAGCCGTAAATAAAGAGTGCAAAAATGACTGAATAAAGCAGCTAATTCTTTGCACTAGTAACGGTAGCCGCACGGCTACAGTGGAAATTGTCGGTGTTGTGTGCGTTGGTCGTGTTTGGGTGTATCGATTTTGCGTTCGACACCATCGAATGTGTATCGTGTTCGTTTGTGGTGCACCCCTCCCTTGTTCCCCTTCAATCAGTGACTGCGGTAAAGGATCTTGGCGAGCGTGAAAAATAAAGGGAAAAAGTGTGTGTCCGCATCGCGCTCCAAGCTCGGATGCGTAACATTCTCTTGGCGAAAAGTGTGCACTTCTGGAGAAGCAAAAGTAATTGTATGTGTGTGTGTATGTGTGTAAACGCTATCGTCGCATACACGACAGGTAATTTTGCATGGATCGGTGAGCCTTCTGCCCGTGAGAAAAAGTCAACGCAGTAAGGAAGAAGAAGCAGCAGAAGTAAAGTGTTGCCCGTCATATAATAGCTTCTGGGCGAGGTGAGGCAGTGGATTGGGATGCAAGTGTAAAATTAATGTGTGCGTACATGCGTGTGTGTGCGTGTGTATCTGCCTGGTTTAGGATGTGCATGTGTGTGCGTACGGGTGTTATGTGTATGCATCGTTGATCCTGCCAGCTTCCTGCCAGCTTTACGGCCTCTTCTAGCAGCCGTTGTAGCCGCTCCCGTCACTCTCATCCTCTCCGCTAGCCGGTAGTGCTTGATGAGTGTGTGAAACAAAAAGAAAAATAACAAAAAGATCCAGTAAATCTTGCGTCAATGCCGTGTTCACCCGTTGGTGTGCAATGAGAATGTATCAAAATCACAATAATACTCGGTATCCACAACGCACGGCAATTTCAACCAAGAACGTGATCCATGTCGTAAAGTGGGTGTGCTAAATTAGGTGGTGAATTACTAAACTGGATACAGTGCGTTTCGTTTGGATTATTATGTGAAATAGAATAAGTAAACGAAATACTCATCTTTAATTTAGAGGTAAGCATTATTGTTTTTATTTCACGTCTATTGTTTGAACTTCACATCTACCCACACTTTGTGGGTAATTTGAGTTGTAGAAGTCACAGGGTTCACATCAAGTAGGCAAAATTTGCTCAATGAATGATGGAAGTCTTAGGTAAAGAAACTCGTGTTTATTACTATCACTCATGAAATGGCTAACAACCGTTTAAAGTGCAAGCTTAGGTAAGGGAGAAGAATCATGTGCATTGTTTTGCTTAACATTTTACCCTGCTTGTTCTTTTTATGTTGATTATTCTTACTGTAAATGAAATAAAAAATTATCTTTTAAAAATAGTTATGTTTATTTAGCCTCTCTGTGATGCAGCATTTCAAACAATTTACAATGCATGACAATGCCTACTACGAGTTGCGAAGCAAGAACAGAATGGATTAACAGAAGACGCTAAATGCCAATAATTTACTTCCTCAAGGTTTGCTTCCGTTTTTACCGAAACGAAAAGGACACAGGAAGAAGGGATCACCCTGTGTCACCCTGTGCGCGGAAGACAGACGAATTGAGCGAGACGAATCCCTCGAAGTCTCTCTGGACTTGTTTGATTGTATATTATTCAATTCCGATTCAAGGAGAGCGTGTGCTGAATCAGGATTGACAATGAGCTGCCCGGTTGCGGTTAGTTGGAGCTTTTGCTTAATTCATTGTTTCGTACAATTCTTCTAAAACAAAGAAACACACATTTTGGACCGACTGGTGTTATTTTCTTTTCTACAATAAACAATTCTTGTAGTACAGCGGAAGAGAACGAACAAAACGATAACGTAAAATACCGTTTTTGCCGCGCGCGGTACATCTCAACCCCGGCCGGCATGAGGTATAAACTCGTGCGGCTGTGTCCGTGTGTTGGTGAGCGGGTTCGCTCGTGTTTGTACAAGGAAAACAGAAACATAGAATGCACGGGTATCCATTTTTATTACAACACAGTTTAACGCGTCACTTTGTGTGGTGTGTTGGGTTTTCGGTGCGGAGGGTTTCAGAACGGAATGACTTTTGATTGGGCATGAAATGTAACAAAAACGTTTACCAAAGCGCACCGGAACGACTGGCGACACGTTTGCCGATGGTGCGGAAGGTATGTTTCGATGCTGGTGCTTTAAAAAATCCGTCTTAAAACGGTATGTGTCTTCCTTGCGAGGAAGGGGTGTTTTCTCTCTCCCTTTCTCTGTGGGTGCTTGACAGCAGAAAATCACGGCAAAATTGTTCGGCCCCCAAAGTGTGCGCTCGGGTGTAATTAATATAAGCGCATTTCGTGGAACACTGCGTAGAGAAGGTTCGTGAGTGATTTTAGTTTTTTTTGTCCAGTCAAAAGCAGCGCATTGTGTTGTTAGGCGTACCGATGTGGGGAATTCTAATGTTGTTTGTTTGCTACGTACAAATGGATATTGGTTGAAAAAGTTGTCACGAGCGAAGAAGAAAGGCGGCGCAGATGCGAGAAAGAGAACGCTTAAGGGAAAGAGCAAGCGCGATTGATAGATGCGAGCGTTGGTGTGTGTGTGTGTTTGTGTGTACGTGCGTTGTTTTGCAGCAGCAGCAGCAGCAGCAGCAGCAGCAGCAGCAAGCAGCTCCAGTAGTAGTAGTATGATGCGGTATAGCATGCTATGATGGGCACTCCGCTACGCGATAATACCACGGGGACACGGAGTTGTGTTGGACATCCCTGTGTAGATGTGTGTATGACAAGAGCGCAGTGGTTATGCTACGTTTTTGTAAGCTTCTGTGTGTATATCCTGTAAAAAAGGCGACCGCTGTGGTGTGTAGAGCGAGGCATATTTTCTCCTGAAACGCTAAACGATTTTGTGATGCTTCGCAGGATATCACAGGATTCTCATTCAAGCCTCGCGCGTGTTGATATAAACGTTTGGCTAATGAGTGACATTTTCACGCGGAATCCAAGTAGCTGTGGAGTAGAATATGCGTTTGCTTGCTTGCGGAGATGCATAGAAGAAGATTCGTCATGTTTCATCACCACCATTCCGATGGGGGTATTGATGAAAATTCGAGTTTTGCGTATGCGTGTGTGCGAAAGGTGCTTCTGTTTGTCCATTACTAATACGACGAGCCCGGTCCTGTGTGAGCGCAACCTTTGCTTGAGATGAGATGTGCATCTCCATGCTTTTAATCGCTGTTTTATACAATGTGAAATAACAGCTCTGGTCGATGGTGCAAGATGCAGGGGAAAACAAAAAAAAAACTGGCACTGACGATTAAGAATGTTAAACCATTTTTTCTTTGAATGTGAAACGGAAAAGTGTACTTCTTCTAGCATATGAAAATGTTATAGAATATTTAGTTAATACAGGTCAGGTTGTCCGTCATATTCGCGGTCACACAAAAATTGATAGCGCTATGGGTAAATTATACAGATTTTTGACACATTAATTGTCTAATTAAACATTAGTTACAATTTGTGCAAAGTATGCAAATACAAATATGCAACTACATAGATTGTGTAAATAATTCCAATGCATTGATCGAGTATCTTAATATTTAATTAACGAACACAACAAACAATATTTATGCATAGTTTTACTGTAATGTACGAAAATCAAAACACGCGGAAACAAACCGTGTCTCTCGGGGGACAAATTCGTTTAGAACTAGGTGCAATTTTAAATAATGAAAATTAAAGTAGTGAAAATGGTCTCGTTAAAGATTGCTTACAATATGAAAATTGTGCCAAAATACGTTAAGCAATAGGAAAGGTAGTGCAGTGGTGTTATTCAAATATTTAAGGTTTTATGCGCATAATATAACCGTTTGGTAAGCCACTTTCGTATATTTATTAACAAATTTCCTCCACAAATAAAGAGTCCCGGTGATGTATGTCGTGTGTTATCAATTAATGATGTGTTTGTTTTCCCTTAATTTCTAGATTAAAATGGTATTGCTGGCCCAAGGGCCGTGGCCCTTCGATACTATTGTTCAACTGCTAGATATCTGTAAAATTGGTCAACCTTCTCGAGACTCATCATCGCCGTTTGCGACGACTTGCCTCGCCACGGGCGGCTGCTGTGCAACAACGAAAGGATTAACCGGTCAACAGCAACAATTCTCCCAAAGAACAATCGAAACGCTTTTGACGGTACCGATTGAGCGAGAGAAATTTGGCCGTGAAGCATCCAGCTCTCCGTTATCGCTGCTATTTGACGCCACCGCCTACGTGACCCGTCTAAACCGGTGGCAAAGATTGTTGATGGGCCCGCTGGTGGCGGAAGCCCCGCATTCTTTCACTGCATGGATTCAATGAGTCGCAACGAGGCGAACAGCAGCAGCCACCACCAAAATAAGGTGGTCTTAATGAATCAAGGAACTGATAGCAATAACGAAAGAGCTAATAATCTAACCAGTAGCGGTAGCAGCAACAACAGCAGCAGCGGCGGCGCCAACAGCCACAGCAACAGCACTCGAGGCAACAGCACTAGCAGCAGCAGTAGTAGCAGTAGTAGTAACAACATTATAAGTCTTAGCGGTAGTAAGAGCAATATTGGCGGTGAAAATAACACTGCTGCCGGTGGGAGCAGTGATACAGTAAGCAGCAATCAGGGTATCCAGCCGATAGCGCACCCTGCAATTGTTCATTCGCATAATCGTCTACAGCAACAAAATTCCGCCACGACCGCGTTAGAATCTGCGTCTGTGGTAGATTCGGACCAGGGAAGTTATAGAGCGATAACAGCAGCGGGTGTTGTTGGCGCGGTGTCTACTGTCGTTTCTTCCTCCTCCCCGGCGACGTCGTCCGGGACGGATATAAAGGACTCCAACTTTGACGACGATAACGAGTGGGACGTCGGTATCGGAGATTTGATCATCGATCTTGACGCTGATATTGAAAAGACTGGTGCAAGTCAGCAACAGCAACAGCAGCAACAGCGACAGCAGCTACTGCAAAGCCAGCAGCAGCAACAGCAAGCCAGCGGTTCTAGCAGTTCAACACCGGGTGGTGGTGTGCTGCAATTTCTATCAACCAGTAGTAGTGGTGGTGGTGGTGGCGAATCAACGTCCGCCAGTTCGTCAGTGACTCCTCACGCTGGTCAATCACGAAGCGGCAACAGCTCCGGGAAGAGCAGCAAATCCAGTGCGGTCAGTGGTACCGGAGACACAAAGGACAAAGGCACTGCAGGTGCTTCTAGTAGCAGTAGTTCGAAAGGACACCATCATCATCACCATCATCATCACCACCATCATCATCACCACCATCGTCATAAACAGCAGTTGAGCAGTAGTAGTAGTACTGGCACTGGGTCGAGTTCCGGCGAGAAAGGAGGAGAATCACAAGGTAGAACTCGTACTTCCAGCAATTCTTCTACGGGTAGCTCAGCTACGACGACACACTCCACCGTTGCTGCCGGTGGTTCATCAACCTCAACTGGACAGGGAATTAGAACTCATCCGGTGATCGATATCGCAGATAATCCTAGTTCTCGTGGCGATACACCGCAGGGTGGTAGAAGTAAGCAAAGCGCAGCTGGCAGTAGTGGAGTGTCGACTGGAGCAGGAGTCGGTTGCAGTAGTAGTGGTGGCAATAGTAGTAACAGCAATACCACAATGTCTTCGACTACCAGCAGTTCGGGTAGTAAGTCAACGACCAAACTGTCCGTTGACCACCAAGCGACCCTGGACAAGGGACTTAAGATGAAGATCAAGCGTACGAAACCGGGCACGAAAACGTCTGAAGCAAAGCATGAAATTGTCAAATCAGACCAAAACGGAACCACACCAACAACGGCCACGTTAAGCTCTGGAGGTGGTGGTGGTGGTGGTGCGGGTAGTAGTGTCGCTACGGTGGGAAGCATCGGATCGTCAGCTACATTGACCAGTACGACCGGTGTTACTGGCATCACTGCCCCAGCTTTGATAGCCTCCGGGTCCGGATCGCTGACCGGTGCTGGAGCAATGGGTGGCACAGCGATGAGCGCTAACAGTGGTGGTGGCGCAGCCGGTGGACATTTAACGACTGATTCCGATAGTACGGGTATAGCAGGATCAACGATCGGAACGAGTGGGGTTGTGGGAGGTGGAATTGGAGGAGTATTGAGCACTGGTTTAAATTCGACAAGTGGCGCAGGCAGCGGACCGGGAGTAAACTGCGTCAATCCGCTCGTCAACAGTAACGCTTCCAATGGTGGTAACAGTGGCAATGTCGCTCTCGGTAACAGCAGCAATGCTGCAGGAAACAGTGGCAATGGTAGTGGGAACAGTTCCTGCATTGGCGGTGGTAGTATCGTACTGGGAAACTCTGGCAAAAAGCACTCGTCACAGTCTGCTAATAGTGGCACACTTGTTGGTAGTAGCAATGTTGGTACCAATGCTCAGCAGCAATTGGGCTCCGGTATGCTTGCCTCTCAGCAGCAACAGTCACAGCAAAATCAGCATCAGCAACAACAAGCGGTTCAGAGTTCAAACAAACGTGGTAGCAGTAGTCACAGAAGGGATAAAGCGAAAGATAAAACCGTACACCACAATCAACGTGACAAGAGCGAGCAGTTGCAACAGCATCAAGGAACGTCAGGGGCTGCCGGTGCGGGCTCTGTGGATGTGAGCATGGGTTCGAGCGGCTTGGCCAATAGTCGATCTTCTAGTAGTAGTTGCGTTTGCGTCGTTAATCACGATGCACAAGTGAACGGATTATTGCAGCAGCAACAGCCCTGCTCGAGTGCATCCTGCACATACGCCAAGTCGGGAAACAGTAGTGGTGATCATGGCGGAAACATATCGCATCGAATAGGGGCGGGAGGAATCATTCCAGGAAGTTTAAGGTAAAGTTTAATATTTAAGGCAAAGACCGCGAAGCGGTTGTAACCACTGCTAAGTTAATTTTTGAGACAAACTTATCAGTGTACTGTTTTTTTCAGTGCTTCCCAATCCTATTTAGTAATTTTCCAAGCACGATCGTCATCTTGTCATTTAATTTGGTCATTTTTGCATAACGCTCTAACGATCGAACACTTTTTCGTTATCGTCATCGCATCAAGTGAACCAACAAAATCTTGTCAACTGACGCTGCTATGAACTCAGCAGTGCGAAAGAATTCTTATAGAATTATAGTTAATGACACATATTCTTCTCCGTGATGTAAATTAGTCTTTAGTTTAGTTGGTATATTATATTTATTCATTTATTATCACTTGCATATAATTATATAATAACACTTTTGTATTGGTTCATTTTACATCCTCATTTCGGTTGCGATGTTTTTTAACAGTTCTATAATTAAGCAATTTCCGAGCGTCTATAACATGCATCAAATCGACGGATTTAACAGACACGATTGCGGTAGCACTTGCAGCAATAACGAAAAGGACGGGAAAATATTGTAAAATCTAAAAAATGGAAAGATATTTCTTTAAATGCTATTCGATATGCATTGGTCATGATTTATTGAATACAATTGATGGTTTGTGCCCAATAATAATTCCATTTAACATAATTCCATAATAACTCAAAATAAACGCCTACAATAATTCCATTAAACATAATTGAAATGAAATTATCATAGCTGAAAAAAGTGTTGATACAACAAAACAGGTTGGATTATGTTTATATAAAGTTGTATGGATTTTATCCGATAAGTATATTAACAGATTTGTTTAATTAATAAAATATATTATTTGCAGTGTTGGTACGGGTACAAATACTGGAAGTAATGCTAGCACACCGAACGCTCCTGGTCCACCGGTACTGGGAAAGGACATAAATAAGGTAACATTTATTACTTTACTTCGAATTCGCTGACTGTTTGCTATAATTCTGTTTCTTGTTGATGTTCCAAATCTAGCTATTGAACCTAAATGTTCCTGGAGTGGGAACACACAATTCCGGTGGAAATAATACCAATAGCAGTAGTAGTATAGCCGGCGCGGGATCTGGTAACGTTTCTACTAATGCCAACAATATTCATACCAGCGCTACCGGTGTGCTGAAAGCTCAACTGCAGGCTGGATCTCTGGGTAATGAAGGTTCCGGAACGACTTCTGCTAATCTGATGGGTACGTTAATACTCAGATCAATAAACGATAAACTTTAACATACTAATCGTATCCTTTGACATAAAATGTGTAGGAATGTTTTCCGGTAGTGCCGTATCATCGCCAAACCTTTCGGCGGCTCTGTCAACGCACGACGATAAAAGTGGATCAAGCCCTCCTCCCGCAAAGCGTCACAAGGGCGAAAAGAAGGAAATGGTGGATGTGTGCGTTGGGACGTCTGTTGGCACAATCACGGAACCGGATTGTTTGGGTCCTTGTGAACCGGGCACCTCCGTCACACTGGAAGGTATCGTGTGGCACGAAACGGAGGGTGGCGTGCTAGTGGTGAACGTTACTTGGCGAGGCAAAACCTATGTCGGGACATTAATTGATTGCACCAAACACGACTGGGCACCTCCTAGGTAATTTTCACATAATCTACCAATTTCTATGAATAAAAAAGTTATTGTTTTTTGAATGTTTTTAAACTCAATGTTTTGCTTTTTATTTTAGGTTTTGTGATTCTCCAACCGAGGAATTGGACTCGAGGACACCGAAAGGACGGGGCAAAAGAGGACGAAGTTCAGCATTATTGCCAACGAACGATCTTAGCAATTTCACGGAGACTCGTAGCTCGGTATGAACATTTCTTTTAATTTCTTTAATCAAATAATAAGTTTATTCGGGTTACTTGCTCTATAATAAATGCCGAATCTAATCTTATTGTTTAATTCAATGCTATGTTAATACGTTGTTTGGACTTAATGGTGTATATCTATTTTTTTTTTCAATTTGTATGTTCCTACAGATGCACAGTAAGTTAAGGAACGGTGGTTCGAAAGGGCGAGGGGGAAGAGGTGGCATTATCGAAACGAATGTGGCAAGCAGTGGTGCTACCGGTACGAGCAAACTTCCAACGCTCACTGCTAGTGCGAATGTGCTGGGAGCAGCTAACAACGGCGGTTCCTTTGGTGGAGCCAGCAATACACCCTCTACGTCACCAGTGGCTTTTCTTCCGCCGCGAGCAGAGAAGCGCAAATCAAAGGATGAGTCTCCTTCTCCACTGGGTTCCGGAAGTGGTGGTAGCGGATCAGGAGGGCCCGGTAGTAACAATGGTGCGCAGGGCACTATGAGCAATAATGTGATAAACTCGGCGTCTGTAAATATGGGAAGCAATTCCTCCGGCGGTGGAGGAAGTGGTTTTAACAATGGATCCAGCGCAGACGGTGGTGTTGGTGGTCACACGGCCAACTCCTCGTCGATCGTTAATATCGTGGCGGGATTGAATGTTCAGGTGAGCGGAAGTGGCGGTGGATCGGCCTGTAAAAAAGCGAAAAGCAACACTACAGCGTGTGCCATTTCACCGGTGTTGCTTGAGTGTCCTGAGCAAGACTGTAGCAAAAAGTACAAGCACGCCAACGGGTTAAAGTACCACCAGAGTCATGCACACGCAGGCAGTGCCTCGTCCATGGATGAGGATTCATTGCAAGCTCCGGAATCGCCGCAACGAATAGCCGCACCTTCGCCGACAACCAACAATGCTGCTCCGTCGCCGTTGTCTGTGGGCGTCGGTGTGAATACCACATCAACTGGCGGTTCGTCCTCCACTGCAGGCAACAACAGTGAACTTGTGCTGGCCCTATCTGCAACATCTGGCAGCGGTAGCTCCAGCTCTGCCATAGCGACAGTATCTACCCCATCACCATCACAAACAGTGTCTGGTTCGGCTTCCTGCATTTCAACGATGTCTAGTCAATTGTCACAGCAAAATTTAGCTTCTAAACAGTCCCTTGGTCTCAACAATGCCAACACGATCAACAATGGAACCGGCAGTGGCGGTGTTAACCTGCAGGACGTAAACTCCACGGCTCACACGCCAAACATCCTAATGCAACAGTCACCATCCTCTGATCAAATGTCCAACGTAACTGCGGGCGCTGTTGGGTCAAACGAGCAGCAAGAGTCTGCAGGTTCGGATGCTCCTGCCGATGGAGGAGCAGCAGCATTAAATGGTAAAAATCCAAATGAGCGTACAATAGAAGATAAATATTAACATTCGTATCCTGTTTTCCTCTGCAGACGAGGAAGTAAATGTCTCTCCACCGGGAGTAATGGGTAACAGTGCGACAGGGTCGGTTGCAATGGCAAGAACGCCGGCTGTTGGTATTGGAATGTTGTCAACTCCATCAACAACACCTTCTACACCAGTGGATGGTAAGGATACTTTTACAATAACAAAAACGTGTGTTTTGTACATGAATGAAACTATCTCTACATGGTATGCGTGTATTTTGTAGCACATAAAACTCCTCAAAGCTTTGCAAAACAGAAGAAAAGCCGCAAATCACCAGGTCCTTCAACCAACGCCGAGTTTGACTCGATGGCTTCATCCGGGGGTAATCGTACGGAGGACGTCCAGAGTCCAGCTTACAGTGATATAAGTGATGACTCCACTCCCGTTACTGATGCTACGGATTTACCCATGGCAGCAGGAGGTATGTTTGGTGTTTCAAGTGTGATACTGTACTGTATTTTTACATTCCATTCATTGTATTGATGCATGCTAACGTTGTAGAAAAATCGAAAGGATCCCATCTAGCGGAAGGTAGCAGGAAAACGAACGACCCTCCGGTGGAATCGGTGAACAATGCTAGCAATAGTAATCCCGGTCCCGGCGGACCACTAGGACCATTGTCCAGCTATGGTCTTTACCCATATTACGCTGGCCTCCCCCATCAACAACCACCACCACCTCCACCGCCCGGAAGCTCGTATTTCCCAACGGCAGCAGATCTAGCTTCGAATAAACCTCCTCCACCACCGCCAATCGGTCCGGTTTCCTTACCTCACGGTGTCACAACTAGCATTGCGCCCTCAGCCGTTTCCACTACTGTTGGGCCGCTCGAGTACAGCAAAAACAAGGAGCCGCCGTTGGATCTTATGAATAAACCAAACAACACAGGACCACCATCACAGCATCCTCTACATCAGCCACAATCTACATCGTCTGGATTGCCTCCTCCGCCATCACTAGCGTCCGGCGGACCAACGACCGGCCCGGAGAGTGTACGTCCTTCGGGAGGGCTTATGTTGAACTCCCCCGCAACTGCCGGTTTACCACCGCTTGCAGGTGGACCGGATGTGAAAGATGGTTCAATGTTGAACGCTGGTCCTCCACCACCACCGGGTGGAAAAGTACTGTCACATTACTATCCTTACGGGTAAGTGTGGTCGAATTTTAATGCATTTATTAACTATAACTTGATAACGAAAAGCTGTACTGGTGGCATATGGAACATATGCTAGTAAAATACAATGAACGCAGTGTGCCTAAAGACAACTCAAACTAATTATTTAATTTTTCCAGTTACGTACCTCCCGGGTATAACTATCCTGGTCTCGATCCCGGTTATGGTCCGCTATCGGTAATATCGGACGAATCAAAACACAGCCCGGTTATTACGGTCAAAGAGGAACGGTTAAAGGAAAGCCAAAGTCCTAGCGAGTACGGTAAACTGGGTACATCACCGGTGAGTGTATAATAAACTAACAAAAGTTATTATCAAATTGCAATTAAACATTTTACCCCGCCCCCCCCCTTTCTGTGCAGCTCATGGCCTCAAAACTCATAAAATCGGAATCTACGAAAGACATAAAGACTGAACCTGGCCTAAGCGGAAGTGGTGGAGGATCGCTACACGGATCCGGCTTGCATCCGAAAGATGCCCAACAGCCCGGTCCAAATCAACAACCGCCCTCCCTGCCACCGCAATCGCTTGGTCCATATGGTAGCATGTTCCGACATGGGCTTGGTGTGGGGCCCCCATCCGCTGGTCCTCCACCGCCGTCCCATATAGCAACATCAAGGGAGGAAGATATTCGAAGGTAAATTAAAGTGAAATATAAATAAAAATTTGCCTTTCTTAACATCCCGTCTCATTATTTCCGCCTTTTAGGATGTTCAGCTATACTGATCAACGACGGGTGGGTGGCAATCCGCCACCAACGGGTCATCCGGGAGGGCCACCAGGACTTCCGCCTGGTCTTAATCCAAAGGATGAACCCCATTCACCCTCATCGCATGGGCAATCACAGGCAGGATTGCACGGACAATCGTTGTCGGGTCAGGGTTCGGGAAAAGGCTCCAAATCCTCTTCGGGGCAGACCGGGTCTTCGTCCTCCTCTGGTGGAGGTAGCAGTAAAGGAATGGGCAAAGGTTCTGACAGTAGTAGCGGCGGCAGCATCAAGCAGGAGGACAAAGAAAGCGCAATGAAAATCAAACAGCAGCAACAGGAGGGTCAGAAACCGACAATGGAAACACAGGGCCCACCGCCACCGCCAACCTCTCAGTACTATTCCCCCTCGCTGTACATGAGCGCCTCTCCGTTTGGTTTCGATCCAAACCACCAAATGTACCGACAGATGTTGGTTTCTACTACGCCGTACAGTGCGTCACCGTACCATTTGCAAATACCGCGATTTAATCACCCACCCGAAGATTTGTCTCGGAATCAGAGTACTAAAGCGCTTGATCTGCTGCAACATCATGCCAGTCAGTACTACAACTCACACAAGATACACGAGCTTAGCGAACGCGCAATGAAAAGTCCGACCAGCAACAGCGTTAAAGTAAGCGTATCAAGTCCCAATCTCTCGCAGCAACCCGGTTGCCAAAATCCTAATCTATGCATTCCTCCACCAAACAGTAGTAGCGCAGGATTGTCTTTACAGCAACAGCAGCAGCAACAGCAGCAGCAACAACAGTCAGTTGCTGCCGCGCAACAACAATCATCTAATTCTAGTGGTGGGGGTGGCGGCGGTGGTGGTGGTGGGCCACCACCATTGCAGCAATCATCACAAACTCCATCGTCCGGAAGTCATATGCAAGGTAACGAATTAAGCTTATACTGACTTTAGTTTCCTTATTCTTATTATTTAGAGATAGGACTATACATCTAGTATTAACTCGCGTCGAGTTGCATATCAAATACTGAATTAGGGATTGGATTTTGGATAGGTTAAAGCGGTAGATTATTGAACAAACAAAATAAACTTAAACTGACCACACCCACGTACATCTTTCTTGTCACTACTTTTATTAATCAAGTAAAGTGCAGTTGTGGCACGATCTTGTGGAATGTATGTAGCTTATGTATGTTGCGGGGTTTTCTTACTCTATTCGCGAAGGTGGGTACACATAATCGGTTAACTCAGACATTATTCTTCTTCTTGACTAAGCGACGACCTCCTCCCTGGGAAGCCCAGTTAGTTTTGGCTTACTATACTTCTTACCTCCTAAAGAATGGTCCAGATAGGATTTGGTATTCTTTTTCTTCAACTAATCGATAACCATTTTTAGATTTTCGCACGATGAAGATAAAAATGTAATCTGAAAAAAGATATTGCTATATAATGAAATGACACAAGACAAGATTTTATTTAATCCATTCATTCATTTATTTACTCATCTATTATTCTATTATTGATCACCAATCTGTAGCAATTTAATTGACATAAGTCTATAAGAAACTGGTGCCTAGTCCATTGAAAAGAGCGAATGGATTATTTTTGAATGGTTCAATCGAGTTAAATATTATATTTAAAATTAAATTGGAACTGATCAAAGCTTCCAAACATAGATACAAATGGTTTGTTTGAGCTGCACTGTCCTTCCTAATTCTATACTTCTTGCTGGTATATTAATTTGAGGCCTTGCTGACAGATCTGGGAAGTTAATAATGTTCGTAATCATTTTAACCAAAAATAAACTTTGTTGAACAAGACGTCTGCTTTCGACAGATGGTATTTTCAAATATTCCAAATATTAGTATAGGAACATTATCCTCCAGGACAATATGCAAGTATTTACCGGACAATCACTAAATAGGAAAAAAATTAAGCCAATGGAAGTATGTTATTGTACTTTAGTGACGATTTATTAAACCTATCATCTTGTACGCTTTATTTATGATAGTCTCGTAAAGTATATTGGCAATCAAGCGTATATCTTCTCGCTATCGTATCAATATGAAAGAATGAAACTAACCTTTTAACTTTGAAACGAAATTTCCGACACTGGCTAGGATGGAGAGAATGGAATTCAATGAAAGAATCTGATAAATGAGGGCCAAAGAAATTGTTTGATAAGAGCCTTGGTTAGGTTGATTTCGGGTGAGATAATCCAGGAGATATTTTTTTAATATGAATTGTTAACTACTAGCTTTTCAAATTTACTAGAGAAAACCCTTTGATTTGTGTAGCTAACTATTTAAAACAATGATCACTCAAAAATATGTCATGATTTGAAAACTATGTTCCCTAATCCCATTATTTGTTCTATCTTTTTAGGAACAGTAGTAAATAGCAACAGCGGGAGCAGTGGTAGTGTAAATAGTGGTAATAGCGGTGCCGGCGGTGTTCCCGGCGGCAACAATAATGGCAATGGAACTGGCAATAGCGGCAGTTCCGGCGATGGACAGGGCAAGGATCATGTCGGCAGCGGTAGCTCCGGTGGTTCGCAGCAACAATCTTCTTCCGGTGGTTCCGGCAGTGGTGGCAATGCCGGTTCGCGAAGTCCACCGCCGCAACGCCATGTGCACACACACCATCATACCCACGTTGGACTTGGTTATCCAATGTTTCAAGCACCGTATGGAGGTAAGCGGGGAACGTGTTACATCGGTGAATATTGGATTATCGAGGGTTTTAAATTAATTTTGTGCATTCGTAATATTTTAGCTGTACTAGCGACACCACAGGCGGCTGCCGTGACCGTGTTGAGCCCATTCCAAACCGGGCCGCCCACCAAGTGAAGCAAAACATCTAACCATCCTCCCGTCAGATAAATCCTTCTGGGAGTGGGATAGCAGCACGTGTTCCTTTTGCCGATGGAGTTTTGTATGTATGTATGTGTGAGTGTGGTTGTTTGTATGATATGCGTAGACCCTAAGATCAAGCCGCTTTTGACACACCAGCGAAAGGCTAAGTAGAAAGCGACAGAAGTTGCGCACGGATCCAATTCTTAGGAATAAACGAAGACGAAACAAATCATTTCACTCGCCCAAACGGGTTTGTAGTAGCTTGCAGAGAAGACGATCAGTGTTTCAGTTCAAGTAGCGTATCTAATAACGTTGTCTAATCACACAGTAAAGAACAGTTCACTTGAACCATTTTTTGCGTAAAGTTGCTATAAGGTTCTGCAAGGAGCGCCGCAGCTTAGGTTTGAGCTCTAATGGCAAAATTGATCACTTTTGCGAGACGTGCAAACCAAAAAACTATAGCAAAAGTATGAACAATTATATCGTTTCGTTTGTTGGAAGAGACAGCACCGCACTAGGATATTTATGGAACATTTATTTTACCCATTGTTTTACAACTTTCTGTATAGCGCAGTTTTTCCTGTTCATTGATGTGTTGGGAAAACTGTTTCAAGCTTTCTCGTTTCTTATCATTTGTTTCGGCGTTTGCGTTTGATAGCTTTCTTTTCCCTTTGACAGCTTTCGACCGCTCTATATGCATTCGGTAGAACAATTTATGGCACGTAAATCAAAGAATATAATACAAATCGTTCAAACTTTTGACTCTTACTGTACTATTGCTATTTTGAAGCAAGCAAGCAAGCAAGTGTCGCAAAAGATCAATGTTGTTTGTAGAGCAAAAAAAAAAAACAATGGAAAATGAATTCATAAGGTAAAGTAATACCTGCCCAACAATGTAAAACTGTAAATAGGCGCGCGCGGAAAACCGGATAGAAGGAAATAGGGTTGTTGGTGATATTTGTCAAGTATTATTCACGAGAAAAAAAAAGATACAAATACGGATTGATCTAACCACAGCATTAATATATGCACACATTGCGCAAACAAGTTGTTGGGCCACAAAACATAGTTGATGGCGCGGCAACGGGTTGATGTGTGTGTGTGTGTCTCTCTCTCTAGGTCTACTTACTACTTTATTGTTATCTCTTCCTTTAGTAGATAAAAAAGTAAACTACTAATCTTTTCCCCCCTGGACGGAATGAATGAATTCAAATGATTTAGGTCAAATAATGTCAAGGCGTTCAGTAATGTTCTGGGGGGGGGGCGTACAGTAATGTAATGTATAGTAGCGTGAAGATATGTGAGAGAGAGAGAGAGAGTAGGAGCGGGACACCCAGCACAGTGGTAAAGTGCGACGAAACATTGATAAGAGTGGACTGACCCACATTGGTAGGCTTTTGAAGGTCGGTTCGATGTGTATAAATAGTGCGTTTGTGAATGTGTCACGTTGTTATATATTCATACATATATTTTTGTACAGAAGAAAATGCAAAAACGGAACAGATAAGCTTGAAAATGCGTTTAATAAGAGGGCGTATGCATACGTGGGAAGAGCAGTTTAAAAACGATTACACATTTCGGCCAGGAATCAGGACGCATCTCAACACGCACGCGCAGGATTCTTGAACGCTAAACACACGATACGGAGGTATTTTTTTGCAGATGGCCAATTTTGTTGTAAAAATTTGTAGAAAATAAATAAGCGATAACTATTTTAAGGAGAGACGCTACATTATGCCAGGCAACAAGACACGACGAACATCATTACTATTCATTGAAGCGTGCAGGGAGTTGTATCTAAGTAAGCTTAGATCATTTGACAGTAGTGTAGTAAGTAGTAGTCGTGTGTGTGAATGTTAGTGTGGTTAAGTACGAGGAAAAAGAAGGTCGAGCACACAGTGTGCTTCGCCGTGTATATCAGTGGGTGGAGAGCAGCTGGAATGCTGCTGCTAAGTATATAAGTGTAAGGGATAAACACATGTCAGAAGAGTGCAAGGATGTTCATTTCATGCACATAAGTGTGTTTGTGTGTGTGTAAATGCGTAACATATAAGGCAGCAAAAGCGCAGGAGAAGCATATGTTTCACGATAAAAATGCATTTCTTTATCTCACAAGCCGCATATCTGGGCAGATCTGTTGAAAATGCAACATACATGAAGAGACAGTGGTTCAAGCAAGGATCAAAGTTTCGTGTGTTTGTGCCCGCTGTGTGCATCATGTTGTGTATTGGTCGGTATAGTAGGCCATATTTGATGCATTCGAAAATGAAGGAAGAAAAACTAACCCAGAAAGAGTCAATCAAACCCTTGGGTGAGGAGGGCACTGTATAGATGAAGTGGAGAATTACTGTAGCAGCAGTAACATACATTCGGCAACAGCATTGCGGGATAAGCATCGTATCAAATGTGTTTGTGTGTGTGTGTATTGTATTGTAAATAGTAAACAGCACCTATTGCTCTCTGAAACGTGATTTGATGATAAGTGCGCAGGACAAGCCTTACATTATTAGGCTTGTTTTACATGCTGGATGGAGCTAAGGGACAATGAAACGTTGTCAGGATTTGTTTTTTTTCTGTATTTGAATAACCTAGAGCAATAATCTATCCAATATTACCATCATTTTTTTGCTCTGTGATGGCAAATATATCCTCCTGAAGAGTGGTATGTCGGCGAACACATTATTTTTCAAAGTGAAACGTTCAAGCAATGTCACGATGGCAAAATCGTTTCAATTTATAACTGCAATTATGCCTTCAAATTCTTTTTATTTTGTTTACGTCTTACAGGAGAAGATGAACAAAGATTCCGAAACAGCTGAAAGGTATTAAAGATAACGATAATAATGAAGTTTTTTTTAATATAATTTGCGTATCAAACACAACCAATCAGAATGCGAACTACTTAGTGGCGAAGTATGTTGATTGTATTGCTTAAGTGTGATTATTAAGAACACCAGCGCATAATCTGCCTCTACAATACGCACACAAGCACCGATTCTAATGGCAGGAAATTTGTTTATTTGGCATTGTCTATTTGCTCCGGAAGAAGTGGCAAAACCCCTCTGGCAATCGCAACACAAAAAGTTATAAATTGAAAGCGAACGAAAAGCAAAGCGAGGAATTTGGGTGGAAAAGTTGAATAAGGGAAGTAAAATAGTTGAATGAAAACAACAATGGAGATAGGGTTGTTTAGAAAAAGCACATTTAGTGTATGAGCTGCAATTTTGACGGTATTACGCGCTTCTTACTCCCGTTAATTGTAAGTCTACAGAAAAGAAAAAAAAGTCGCAGTAAGTTCAATGTGTATAAATATGAATAATTATTAACTAATAATAATAAAAATAATAATAATAATAATAATAATAATTACTATAATGAACACATTAGGCGTAACGAACTACTGTTACTCAACCGCTCCGGAATATTGCTTACAAATATTCGGGACAGTGAAAAATAGAAAAGGACAGCAACAAACAAACAAAATCTGCTAAATGTGAAAATTGCATCCGCACATACAAAAACAATGGTATATATAAAGAAAAGATATGTATATCAGCATATATATATAAATATGAATATAGCTCCTATCAAAATAATACCTACATAAAATAATATATAGGAGGATACATTCCTTATATTGGAGTAAATAAAAAAGTAAAACAGATCAATACTGAGAGTAAACCAGCTGATCAGGAGCAGGCAGTACACATGGGCAAAAAAAAATCGAATAAAATCAAAAATTTAAAAATGAAAAATCGATCGTTGTTTACCTTCCTCTTCTACTTCGTGCTAACAAGGTAACCTCAGAGTTGTTTTCTATTGAATGGGGTGTTGTTCCAGTGTACACGATCATGTGCTTTTGATGATGTGTTTGTAGTGATAAGAATTTCGTTCCGAGCCTACTAGGTTTGTTCTGCTAATTGAATGGAAGCTAGTTCAAGCTAAATCACAAAATAGTTTTTGTACCCTACATGTTGTGCATGTCAAGATTACAGTGTACAGTTGCTCCCAAAAGTGTAGGTACAGTCTCGATTTGCCCGTTTAATCCTTACTTACTACTTACTTATCCTTACTTACTACTACTCCTTAATATACTTACTTACTTACTTACTTATCGTGCGCTACAACCGCTTGGCGGTCTTGACCTGTCGCAACAAACTCCGAATCCGCTCACGGTCTCGCGCCGTCGGTTTCCAATTCGTTATCCTGGCCTTGATGGCGGACACCTCTACGCCATCCTCCCACCTTAGCTTGGGCCTACCATGCCCCCTATGTCCATGTGGACGGCCTAAGAAGACTGGGTCGCCCGGGTCCATGTGTATAACATGGCCAGCCCACCGGAGCCGGGCGAGCTTAATCCGCTGCACAACAGTAAGGTCGTTGTATCGGCTCCTCCATTGTCCCTCCTCACGTATGGGGCAAACAATTCTACTGAGCAACTTCCTCTCGGACGTGGCTAAGATGGTTTCAAAAGCATCTTATAATCCACCATGATAATTCATAATCCATATTATCTTGTTCAATTATCATAGTAGCCGTAAAATTCTACACGCCTATGATAAAGGAACTTGTAATGCTCTAAATAAGCGCCCAATGAGATTTTTAAATTACAAGTTGGTTTAGTTTAAGCCATTAACTGAAAAACGCCATATTGAGAAGTCACAAAAATCATAGTGCACGATGTGAACTATGATTAAAATAGATTTATTGACCGCCTTTTAATATTTCGTTTGGCCTACTTTGGCATCAATAACGGCTTTCAAGCGACGAACTCGCATGTATTTACCGAACTCGTATGAACCTACCAAACTCATGGGAATCACTGTAACTTGTATGAACCCTTTGAACCTACGTGGAATCGCGTATGTGTAACCGAAGCTACCAAACTCCCATGAACCTGTCGAATCTATTGGTGCCTTAATTTTGACCCGGAACACAGGTAGCAAACCGGGAAAAGGTTTCGAATAGCACCGGCACTATATGTTATGTGCCTGTCACTAGTTAAAATCTGTTACAAATATTAAAAGCTTTAGCTACACTATGCCTGTATTCAAAATATCAATGATCATTGAAGCGCAAATTGAACCCTATCACAGCTGCAAACATTAGATATTAATTTAGTCGCACGTATCTATTTATACGGCTATCCTGTATCTATAGCAACCGTAAAGTACGTGGCACTATCCTTACAAAATTAGGGAAAATTAGCGAAATAGGGAACGTCAGAACGAAATTTGCCACCACAACAGACGGATTCTATTGGTCAAAAATTCAATTAATCCGAAACGCAATGAAGAAATTTTGTTAAACAATAACCTACTAATAACCATATTTCATGAATGTCTACCACGAACAATGCATTTCTATGCTTCAAGTTTAATACGTTTGGTAAACTAAATCGCATGCACAAATGAGGCAATAGTTATAAAACCTCTAGAAAGTAGTTGAGACAGTCTTTTTATTTTATTTCCCCTTGCAGTATATGTTCGACAAATCTCAAGATTCATTCAATTTTCTATCTGTAGATAAAATGGTTACATTGGAAAAAAAACAAACTTTCCCATCACTAATGTTTAATAAGATAGAATCGGCCTACTAGTGTTTTTAGCAGGGGTGCAGCAAACCAGGATTGATGTGTAAGTGATTTGGAATCCATTAGCGCATTGCACATAAAATGGACAGTGCCATTGATGCCGATCGATTGGTGTACATTGTGTGATATTTTAATATAACAGCGCTTCAGAGTGCTAAACATAATTCAGAGTTTAACATAAACGTTCTACAGAATTTGAATAAGAAGAAACACTGGAATACACAGCTTTTGCTGCACATGGCCAAGGTGGCGTCTTGGTTAAATTAGTTCTTTATTTCAAAATAATAAAAAAGAAAACAAACATTCTCTCACGCAGTTTACACGATACGTTATAAATTACTCGGTTGCAGTACATACTAATGGGCTTATGACCCAGCCACAAACGCACCTATCTGGCGTACTTCACAACACGCCAGTACTTTACGATTATGGTGTACTTAGTAGGAAAAGAAAAGAAGAAGGAAGAAAATTGAGAGAAGATTGACTTTTTTTTAAATCAAACAGTAGTCGAATGGGAAGTAAATGTACGCGGCAAGCCGTTCGGTTACACTGCACCTGCATTCGTGCGATGCGATAATGGTTTCCTAAGTTTGGAACACAAAACAACTGTTCAGGTTGCTCTCATTCGCCTTCGCATTGATTCCGTTGCACAAAAAACTTTTTGCTGCAGTGAAAAATATCCTGAATACTCCGTTTTGGCCGCACAGCCTCCTTCGTTGTCGGGGAAATTCATATGAGTGTGTAGCGTGTGTGTAGGGGTGACTATTTCTGATCTGTTTTACATGACCATTATTCCATCGCAGTAAACAGCGACGATGGGGCGGGGGGTTGTTTTGCGCTAAAGGAAGTAATTGTGGTTTGCATTCAGCTCGCCAAAGGCAATATTCAACGCGGTAGACAGCGGTATGGGACCCTGCTGCAGTACTGCGTGCGGCAATCACATTTTAGCTTGGATGTTTACCGACGCCTGCTGCTTATTGCTGCCACTGCCAGTCTGCGTACGTGTATGCTTTTCTGCTCACTTCTGACCAGTTCCTTTTTAAGCGCATAATTCTCTTGACAAAGGTGTTTTACTGTTATCCTGTCAACGTACACGCCCGTGATTCAGTTAGCCGTCACTTCGCGGTTAGCGTTTGGTGTCGGTGTTACCGGTGCAGTTGTCGTCGAAACCGGTGGGCAGCTTACGGTAGCATTGGTGGGGGCCGGTGTGACCACCCCTCCGCCGACAGTGTTGTTGGGCGTAGGGGTGGCACTGTTGCTGCTGGTGGTAGTGGTGGAATTGTTCAGATCCGTCGGTTCGGTACACTTCCACAAACCGTACGTTTTGCCAACGGTTGTCTGCCACAGTCGAAGTGTACCGTCCTCCGAACCGCTAGCGTATAGTTCACCGTCCGGGCTGAAGCTGACCGAGTGAACGGGTCCAAAGTGACCTTTGAACGATTCTGAAAAAGAAGAGTTGTTCGGTTTTTACTTGTTTCTTATATTTCGTATCCATGGTTGCTGCTGTTAATCCATGCTTACCAATCTCGTTGCCCGTAATGTAGTCGTACTTGTACATCTTGAAGTCCTCTCCACCGCACACGAAGATGTGCTTGTCCGGATGTAGACTGGCCGAGCTGACCCGCGTGGGAATAGTGATTTCCTTCAGCTGGGTCAGCGTCTCCATATCGTAGAATGCGGTACAGTTGCCGTACGTCACGGTCAGGATGCTGCCATCTTTCGACAGCTCGAGCCCGTTTGGATGCGAGTTAAACTCTACCCGCGTCACTTCCTGGCCCGTGCTGCGATCCCACAACCGCATCGATTTGTCATCCGCGCAGCTAATCACACACTTTTCGTTCCGGCAGAACAGGGCCCGCTTTACCGCTCCGGCGTGACCGGCATACGATTCGAGCGCTTTGCCATCGGAGTTGAGATCAAACACCCGTACCAGCTTCTCGTTGCTGCCCGTGACCAGGTACTGGCTGTCGTGGCTAAAGGCCACCGTTTTGACGATGTGATTGTGCTGCAGACTGTGCACCTCTTCGCCCGTTACCGCATTCCATATCTTGCCGGTAAAGTCGGCCGCACCGGAGGCAGCAAGCGTGGCCGATTCGTTCAGTGCCACACCCCAGACCGCACCCTTGTGACCCTCGAACGTACCGACCCAATCGCCCGTGTCGCCCATTCGCAGCATCGGTTTCCCATCTAGCAGAAGAAAGGCATAAAGAACAGGAAGAGAAATGTTTGATCTTATTAGATAGTTTTTTGGTAATTTAAACAAGATTGATCGTTTAGGTTGAATTCGTTATCGATTTCAGTTGGATTTTTTTAACAAAATGAATTAAAGACACTTAAACATCCATGAAGCTGAACTCTGTCTCCGAAGCGAAATATAACTTCGGAAAACAGAAGAAGAAGAAGACACTTAAACATGACTGCATTCAGAATAAAATATACTGTTAAAAAAGGTTTAGTAGTACCTATTACACATTGATAATTTTCCAATTATCGTATTAGCGTTGCAACCTTTCTTTAAATCATATAACATAAATATTCTACCACAACCGGACGCAAACCGGAACCGTGTGACATTGAATGTCCAAGTTTAGAAAGGGATCAAGTATTCCAAAGGCTGCTACTACTACAACTGCTACTGCTGAGCTGCCTGCACTTCCAGATTTGCGAACCTTCGGTCGTTTAGCGATGGACACGCGGGACGTAAACAAAACAAAGAGCGAGATGGGAACAGTGTGAACAAGAAGAGTTAACCATCATCACGAAAAGGAAGTACACGCAGGAAGGGCACGCAAAACTCGTTTCTAGAGCAGGCAGAGGGTTGCTACCAGTGATCGCGATAAAGGGTAGGATGGTGTGTACACACCGTCGCACACTGCGCTCATTGTCGCCTTGGTTACGCGCCATCGTGCTTGGATCGTTCCGATTGGTTATTGGTTGTTCCAACTTCCGCATTTGTCGGTGTAGTACACTGCTGCCGCCAGCCAGTCCAGCGGGGTTCATTTATACGTGACCGGCACGCACCGATCGCAGGGGGTTTTTCATTGTTGTGGTTTTGTTTGGTTCAATCGACACAGTCGTATGAAAGAGCCATCCATCCCAGGAGAGGACCCTCCCTGTCTGTGTGCGAATGTGCGTTCCAGCCCTTAAGCTGTACGCGCACAGGGAAGCGAATTTATTAAATCATTGTTTTTACTACATCCGTCTCTTTCATGCCCATTGTGGGGAGGGTCATGTGGTACCTCCGAAGTGGTGAGACGCGATTTTTTCATATCGCGGAAGGACCTTGGCGTCCCAATGACACAGTGAAATAAAGGCTAGCGAGTGCGCACAGATTGACGATACACGCTGCTTAAGCTGGGGGACACAGCAGGCGTTGAAGAGATGGAGGATTTGCACTTCGTTTGCATTTTATTACTGCTCCTTATTATTAATGTGCATATAACATGAGAGCGTACTTTCAATGGGATTTAAACCATTTTACAAAATGGTAAAAGGAAAACAATGAGAAATTAATTTGATAACATTTCTTCCACCAAACATGACCTGTATTGTAATGCTAACGCTTAAACACTAAGTGTTATGTTAGGTGGCTTCTTTTAAGCGATGCGTTCCTTACCTTTGCACGCCGAAATGAGAAAATAGCCGCATTCGGTCAGGCCACTGAAATCCAAATGCACCACTGGTCGCGTGTGGCCGGAACAGGTCAGCGGAATTTGCTTCATGTTTGGATGAGCCGAAAGAAGGAAGGAACTGGGTGTGCTGCTACACTTTTCTCTTCGATACACGTACACCGTTCGGAAAGGTTTTCTTTTTGCTTCTTTTTTTTGCACGATTCACGGTCCAAACACGGAGTAGTGCCGGAGGTAGGGAGATAGAGAGAGTGCAAGGGAGGGCAGTGGTCAAACGCAAGAAAAATGGTTCACTGCACGCACACGAAATGGATGGCACACGCGTGAAAACGGAAAGTGTCGATGACTGGAGAGATTGATACGACGACGATGTTTGATTTTACAATAAATTAAATAGCTAAATTTCGTGTACCTAAAACGACAAGAGAGGAAAAAATGTCTCTTGTTTTCACGAAACCTGTCCCTGTCAAACTGTCGACCATGTTCGGATCGGCACACCGATTCACATCGGCGACGCGCCCGCAGGACAAAAGTTGAATGACAGCGACAGCAAAGCATTAGCTGGTCTACTGTGCTGGAAAAAGTTATACCAATTTGAAATCAACGCAAGAGCCGTTAACTGCAAAGAGTGCTGCAGACAAAGTAATTTTCATGACAAATTTGGCCTATTTTAACCGTAATCAATTTATTTGTGTATCCATTGTATAAATTTACGGGGCAGTTTGTTCTGATGTAAACAATCGGAGCAGTGCTGACATTGTTATTTTCTTTTCAGAATCTTCTTGTTCGAATGAAGATGAAGAATCAATTTTGTTTTGTTCCAAAATTTGAGGAATGTAGGCAAAGAATTGATCCAGCCGCATATGCAATGATTTTAAGCGCGCAACGGAAGCTTTCAATACGGTTTGGTTTGATTTTTCCTGCTCCAGATTTAAGGTAACAGTTTCCTGTTTGCTTTTTAAGCTGTATGAAACAAATGTAAAACCATTATTTTTTACTAGTGTAGTAGATGATTTGATTGGTTGACGCATACCTTTGAGTGTTCAATGTAAAGCCTCCCTGCACGAAATGTTTCGTGTTTTCGATTTCTTCATCAAGCTCTTTGTAGACTCTTTCATTTTCATAAATATCGGTCTCAAGTTGCATTATTTTCTTAGTTTTCGAGTCCATCCTAAAATGTAATTAATGTCATTACTACTGTAGCTTTAGCTCTATGTGAAATCTGACTTACTCTTTAAGAATGTTGGCTTCCCACATGCACAAGGATGTGTGTTTTAAGTTTTCGATTGTGATGTGTATTTTTTCCTTTTCTTTTTGCAAGGCTTCCATGCTGGGAGTGATTGAATCGTACCGCGACGGCCAGCGTTTTGGATCAATCTGAAAAAAACGTATCCAAAGTGAGCTTAAAAGGCGATAGTTGCTTAATATTGCATATAACATACATCACCCATGCTGGCACTTGTGATCGCTGTGCGCTCTTTAGCTAAAATAGATTTATGATACTTAAGAGATTTCATATTGATTGCACGATCGAGGTTAAAAGCGATGGTTGATTTCTGAAATAAAATAAGGATTGTCAGAATTTTTGTTCAGTAAATAGAAGGATAAACGCTTTACCTTTAGATCTTTATTCAGTGCAATCACTTTATCTATGACTGATCGACCGATTAGAGTTGTTTTGCGTATGAGGACCTGCTGTTCTTTAATTGCTTGTTTTAAAGCCACAAGTGATCGATCGTTGTACAAGTTATCCTGTGAAAAGATATTCAAATACATTTATACAATGCAGAGTTAGTTAGCCAGATCTGTGTCGCTACAAAACTTACCTTGAACATAAAGTTTCCAATGCGCCTATAATAGTTTTGAATATTTCTGGCGTTTCTTATTGAAGCCTCACAGCGACGTAGTCGCAGGGCGGTCAATCTGGTTTTAACTTTCTCTTCCGTTGCCCTTGGATCATGTGTATCGATCTGAATTCTACATGTGAATATTTTCATCTAAAAAACTCTAGTTATACAACCTCATCTACCAAGATTGACTTAAAATTGTTAGAAAACTTTACCAGCAATCCTTGGTAGCGTTCTCGCAACGAATTGACCTTCAGTGCTAAGAGATCGAGTGATTTCCGTTTGGCAATATTCATCTCATCGAAGTTCGAAACTATTTTCTAATAAAAATGATATTTTTACCCACTTTTGATTCATGTTGGAGGAACAAGAACCCCAGTACTCACCTGCATATATTCACTGGGAATTTCCAAGAACCAATCCTGTTGTATCACATTTCGAATATTTGATTCATTGATGGCAAGTTTTCGTCTTAGTGTTTCGTTTAGATTTAGCAACTCTTTTTCTACGGTAGCGAAATGTTCAGCATGGCAAGCCTTCTCATATAGCGTTTTCAAGCGGGCAAGTTCGAGATTTCTTTCTGCAGCAACGGACAACAACGTTTGTAAAGCATTGAATTGAAATCGTAATCGGTTCACTACTTACCACTCAACAGCGTGTAATTATAATATTGTGAAATCTTATCATTAGTTGTCCATTCCATGATTGCCGCTTCTACCTGGAATGGGTAATATTGGAAAAATTTAAGATAGCAATACACAAATGAAGTCGATAGATGTGATGCCACACCGATCTGTTGCGGTTAAAATCAATGGTTACTATTATGAACTATGCCTGTTGTAAATATATTTCATCTTCATGGGGAGGCACTATAACAAATAAATAAATTGCAACGGTCAACACTACGTGTCAGCCACATTGTGCGCATCGTAAAACACGTTCAAAAGTGGCAAGAAATAGTAACTTAAAAAACTAAAACAAAAATATGAAAGCGGGGCAAATTTGCATTTCCGGATCGAAAGCAGAATCCAACTCAATCTCACAACCGTACACTGTAAACGATCTTCTACAACCGCTTTCGACGAGCTCGGACAGCTGACGGTCTGGATGACATTTAGAGAGTGAAAAAAAAAATAGCAAAACAAAATAGAAACCGAAAAATAACACATCCCCTACACACACGCACACACTCGGCAGCAAACACCCAAAACCCAACCCAAAAGTGCATTTTCCTCGTTTCGGGCGTGAACAGTGAAAACTAAACATGAATCTCATACACATCCGGGTGGCGGGTTAGTTTATAGTTACAAATTCACAAAATCGTACGTGTTGCGCCATTCGTGTTGGGAAATGGATGCTTCATCCATGCAATGAAACGACGCGAATCCTTTTGTACCAGTAGAAATAGAAAACTTCAGTTAGTTGCCTGAATGGTGGTGAGTACCTTTTAAATTCCAGCGTTACTTCATCAGTGTGTCGCGCTTCGTAAGACGTAAGACCGAAAAGATGCCCCCACCTGCCTGGTGTTGAATGTAAAAGAAAATTGTAGAAAGTTTATGGGCGTTATACATCCTCCCCTGCACGGTGTTGGCGCATGATAGGGAGGGAGGTGGCGCTTTGATGGTGTCAATGCAGCTGCGAAAGCGGTGGGGTACACGTTAAAATTATAACCACAGCTGTTGTTGCGCAAATGGCAACTCCAAAAACAGCTCAATGTTTCTTCTCCATTGGAAAAAATCGCATGATGGTGTGGTTGGCAATTATTATCGGTTTGAAGTGCTGCTGCGAACCACCGGAAAGTGTGATGACGGGTTGCCTCACGGTGATAACCCAGCGCAACCCATTCCCACGGCCGCCTTAGATTGTGTTGAATGTGTTCTTCGTCCACAGTTTCTCTGTTCTATGGAGACCTGTTTTTTGTTGTTTATGCTAGTTCTGAAGAAGTAATTGAATAAATCCAATCGCTTCACAAAAACGGGTACAGTTGTGATAGGAACATCAGTAGTCCCACTAGCCCGATGTCGGTACACCAAAGCAGAACAAGAAAATCATATTATTGGTTTAGCCAAGCCTGCACTAAAAATGGTAGTAGCACCGAATAAGAAGAGTAATAAGACATCTATTTGAATTTATTAAAGCCGTTGGTTGACACGATTATGAAAATTACGCTTGTCTCGTTGGGGTGTATATACTCGCTCAAAAAGTCCCCAAGATATATGCAAATGATATGCACCATTACCAACTTTATATTTTGCTCTTTTTTCTTTCAGATACCATTACCTGACCGGACACCATGAAAATGGGATTAAGCACTTCCTCCATGCGCAGGCGTGGTTGCCTTTACGGCATCGTGCTCGTGCTGATACCGTGCACGGTACTGATTGTGGTGATCGGTACCGACTACACAACCGAACAGTCGATGTCGCAGCGGATGGCTGAGTTTCAAATGCGTATGCAGTATCTGGAGTCGATGTATCGCACAAAGCAGGAGGATGTGGCCATCCTTTCGCAGTACCTTCGGCTGGCGGCGCTGAACGGGGCCAGCGTATCCGGTGCTACCAGCTCGACCGACGGTGCGAACGTGTCGCTTGCCAACTTGGATCTGCTCGACGGCTTAAGTCCGGATTCGCGCTCTCTCATACGAAATGTTACGTCGACCAACAGATTGGCGGAAAGTTTAAAGCTTCCGACCGCTTTTCACTTCTTGCCGCATCTGCTCGACGATTCTGCCTCGCTGCAGCCCAGTTATATAGAGAGTAAAAAACGGCAGGGCGTCTCGATTGTGCTCGGTATTCCAACGGTTAAGCGGGATAAGCAATCGTACCTTGTGGAGACGATTGACAATCTCATCTCGAACATGGACGAGGAGGAACAGAACGACACAATGATCGTGGTGTACGTGGGCGAAACTGATCTGGAGTATGTGAAAACGGTAGCGTACCAGATACGGACGCGCTTTGCCAGCTACATTGACAGCGGCTTTCTGGAGATTATTGCTCCGGCCGCCTCATACTATCCGAATATGAACAATCTGCGTCAAACGTTGAACGATTCGCAGGAGCGAGTGCGGTGGCGGTCGAAGCAGAATCTAGACTTTGCGTTCCTGATGGCGTACGCGCAACCGAAGGGTGCCTTCTATCTTCAGCTCGAAGACGACATACTCACAAAGAAGGGCTTTGTGACGATAATGAAAAACTTTGCGCTAGAGAAAACGGCCAAGAAGGAGCACAGTAACTGGTTCGTGCTTGACTTTTGCCAGCTAGGTTTCATAGGTATGGGAAAAGCACTCGAATAATTCATCCCGTATTAGAGTTCACTATAATAACGTGTTTTGCTTTAGGGAAAATGTTCAAATCTGCCGATCTGCCTTGGTTAATAACATTCTTCCAAATGTTTTTCAACGATAAACCAGTCGACTGGTTGCTGTACCATCTCATCTACACCAAGGTGTGCAGTGTAGAAAAGGATGGAGTAAGTACATACTTTAGTGGGAAGAGTGTAAACATTAGTAGATGATACATTGTTCGTTTATTTTACAGAAAAGCTGCAAGCAGGAAATGTCCAAACTGTGGATCCACTACAAGCCATCGTTATTTCAACACATCGGCACGCAATCGTCGTTGAAAGGAAAGGTGCAAAAGCTAAAGGACAAACAGTTTGGCAAAATACCAAACTTCCATCCGCACCGCAATCCACCGGCTGTAGTACGGACCGGCATACAGCCGTACAAATCCTACACTCTGCAGAAAGCTTACTCGGGAGAAAGCTTCTTCTGGGGACTGATGCCTCAGCCAGGCGATTTGATCGAATTCAAATTTAAACAGCCCACTACCGTGCGAAGGTTAGTGACGTTTAGCTAACGCTCTAGCATTTGTATTAAAGTACTGCTCACACACAACACGTCCGCAGGATGCTCTATGGAATGTATGATGTTTGAACGAACATAGTTTCATACAACTATGAGGTGTTTTAAAATCGTATTTTGTACCTAAAACTGTGTGAATACATTCATTTTACCATTTTCTTAAGGTTAGGAGTTTGGTTTTTGAACACTAATCAATAATTTTCTCATAAATTCGAACAGATTTTTGTTAATGGTGATTAATTTAGATGATTTAATGCAAACGAACTGGACTCCATTCGGTGCCATGGGTTTATAGTTGTATCAGATGTATGCTAGATGCTAGAGCGTTGGAATAGGGATTTAACGCTGTTATACCTTGAATAATGTTTTTTGATCATTTTTAGATACCTTTTTCGAAGTGGCAACTTTGAACAGCCGTCTGATCGGTTCTACAACACCACCGTGGAAGTGCTGCCGGCTAGCGGTAATGGGTCAGCAATCAGTGCGGTCTTACCGTACAACGTGACGAAGGATGGATTTCTCGTGGTTGGTAGTTTCAACAACTACGGCATAGCGGATGGTATGATTGATTCGAAAATAGGCAAACTGAAAGAGCTTCGGTTGCACGTGAACAGCGACAGTCAGAATTGGGTAATACTGAGAGAGGTCAGTAGAGGGAAAATTACAGCCAACAGAAACCCACACACATGTATTTACGCTTCTGTTACTTGCTTTTTGTTTTAGATCTACTTGCAGAGCAACAGTGTTCGGTGACAGAAACACTATCGAATGTTGGATCCGTTCGGGGTGAGCGATATTAAACCGCGAGGTATGAGAGCTCTAGTAACCACAGGCAAACAGCAACAATCACAGCAGCAGCAGCAGAAACGAATCCGATTGTCAAACCGATCTGCTAAACAAAACAGCAGCACAATGCAACGTCAGCTTCGGCGCCGTGCATTACCATCGGTCAAAGTCAAAGCAGCCAAAGGAGGCGATAAGTTGGTGGAAAAAATACTGCTCGCGAAGCCGAACGGTGTCAGGATGACGATTAACGCTACGAACGCTAAAGCAATCGTATAAGGATTAGTGATTAAAAGCACCGACACGCGAACTTGGTTCGAAATGCGCTTCGATACGCACCGAAAAGCACATTAGTTTCAGCATTATATTATCCGGCATTAAAGGTTTGTATGTGTACAGTGTTATTTAGTTAAAGCCTCAAAATGTGATCATCGAAATGTGGTGTACTCATACGGAATCGCACAGCAAGATAAGATATTGGATAGGACTAGCTATTATCTCGTGTTATGCGTATGAGCAGCATCAATCCAGCCCTCCCATTCTCCTCGCCTTTGTTAGTGAGGTTTTTACGTTTAGTAGGTTGTTTTTTATTGCCGGGTATTAGTGGTTGGGGATAATATGTATGTTTCTCTGTATGTATGTCCGTATGTGTGTATAGTATGTACGTGTAACTATTTTAGAGGGCAGTGCCACAGGTTTAGTGTATGTGGTTAAAGAAAAGCCGTATTAGGTGTGTGTGTATGTATGTACCCGTGACGAAATGATGATTGTTACGTATTATGAAAGTGCAAAAGATAACAGATGACATATTTAGCTGCCAAACTAGAACACCCGGAAAGATGCATAATATGATCACTTTTTTAAGTTGAATCTCTAGATAAGAATCTTTTGACTATTTTACCAGTTTAAAACTTGTGTTGTTTGTTGCAATGACTCTACAAACGATCAATTGCAAGTATTTTAAGATCAGCAACTTTAAGATTCCTCTTTTAGTTTGTGTAGTTTTTATACCATTTGTTTTTAAGTTTTTACAATTACAACTCCTTACATCAAGAAAAGTGTTTTAAAGTTTTACATATTGGGAATTTTTGTTCTCTTTTTATGATTGTTTACCATTTTTTCTCAGCAATTTGTTTGAAATCCTCAAAACTAATTATCGTTCCGATTAGCAATGGCCATAGTCCATAAATCGTACAGCAAAAGGGGCGAGGGAGAGAGAACGAGAGACACAAAAACAAAGTTTTGTACCGAATGGATGTGTGTAAAGTGGTGGAAGTAGTGGTGGAATAATGATTAATTGTTTGCTACAGGAATATTTAGTTGCCAATGAGTTTCATACCCAACCGTTAGAACGATTTAGCATGCACAAACGCAAACCAGTGTTTGTACAGTATAATGCCTTTATAAAAAAAATGTAAAAACAAAAATATTACCGCAAACTACTTACGAGAAGATTGACTAAAAAACAAAATGTTTCATAAAGACTTAACGATAAAAGAAAAACAAACCCAAAACAGGTGTGTTGAGCCTTTTTCCCCGTGGGAGCATGGAGGCGATGGAGATACGTTGGAGAAAGCTGCTTTCTTCCAACCCGTCAACCCCGGACCCCATGGGGACTATTGTCGGCTTTTGTAATCTTTTGTGCTGTGTGGTGTGTTGTTGTGAAGTAAAAATTGGTGTCCTTTATATTTGATTTAGGGAGTATTGGCGACCTTTGCTACCACTCGCATCGTATATAAATAGTAGAAATGGTTGTCAGCAAGCTAAAAGTGGCTATTGAAACGTTACTGCGAAACGTGTAAGCAATACACCGTTTGAAGTTGTGGGACGTGATTGAATCTGCACGTGCACTGCGTTCCTTCCTATTAATTCGTATAGCATAGCGAGAAAAAAAAACACAATACTAGTAACTGTAATCAAAATAATGCTCCGTTGTTACCATCGATAGCGTGTGTCGTTAATGTGGAATGTATTTGTATGCACGTATTTCTTATCGCGAAACCAGTCCTGTCTGTCTGACTACCGGATTATGGGCCATTTTTCAGCACGATACGATCATATCTTGATCGTTGTTTGCGGTCCATATCACAAAAGAACGCAAAGAAAAAATAAGAACTGTACAATCCCAGTACCACAGAAGTGGATGTGAAGTATTCCGTTATATTTCTTTTTCAATCCAAACGTTCGTTTTGCTTAGTAAAGCTCACCGGCAAGCACAATAACAACATGCTTTATCTCCCTCAGAGGATACAAAGTGGCACGAAACACTACACTAGTATGTATCATCACTTACGGCAAGGCGATAAAGCTAAATAAAAAGAGCTAGTGAGTGGTAGTGAGGAGAAATCATTCCGTGAGTTAAGGAAACGAGGATAAAATACCTTTAAAATCATTAGTTATTGAAAACAAAAGGAACCGTGTTTGCTAATCATGTTGAAAGCCTAAATATTGAGCATTAAAATAACAAAACAAAACATCCAGCAATGAGAAACTAAATTAATGACGGTAAACTTTAAAACCAAATGGTGCATGGTGTCAAATAAAAGAGCTTTGTTTGAATATATCAAATATGTTTGGGCTACATATATATGATGACAAATGTATTAGGTTTTGTAATGGGTAGTTACTATATTGTGCAGCAATTAGTGATGTACAGACTGAGTTATGGACGAATGAGTTAAATAATAGTAATAAATCCGTACTCGTTGCTGATTAGCTACTTACACGTTGCGTTCTAACTCACTCATGACTTAAATTAATCATTGCTGATGTAGAGCCATCCATTGAGGAAAATTCAACATTGAACGAGGAAAATTCAGAATGAAGCTTTCGATCCCAGACATTGGCGTACATCGGGGAGCCTCAAACACAAAAACACAGGTAGAGTGAACATTTGCATTTAATATATTTTATGAAACTTTTGCATTATTTCATGTGAATTAGACTCATCCCATTGTTAAGTACGAATCTATCACATCTATAAAATTGGAAGAGAAATATTGCATGCTATCTGCATTAAGAACCACTAGGCGTCTTCATTTTATAACTGTAGTTTTCAATCACCGGAGCCAACATTATGAACCAGATTATTTCTTACTGTCTTAGAAAGTAAAAAAAAGTGGCTAGTTGACTCCAAACCAATTGCCAACGATTTAGTGGTATTGGTAAAAAAGAATGATTGTTTTATAGGGTTTATAGGTTTTATACAACTGCCAAGGCCGCAACGGCACATCTCGGCGAATTGGCTAGAGTCACTTCCAAGACTTTGGAGCGATACATGAAATGCTAAGGTATTTAACTAAGTTATTGGTGAGTGAAATTTTGATGCTGACTTGCTTCTCAATCATTATGTTTTGGAGAAATAGTTAATTGAACTATTAAAAAATGAGTGAAAGGTTCGAATTGACTATTCGAACTCATTTTCTGTGATGAAATTCAGTGCCTACTGAGTTACTGAGTGATTATTTCCATTTCTAGTAGAAGTATGTGAAGTGGTTATTCTTTCTGAACTAAGAAAACTACTGTTATTATTAGCTAAATAAAAAATATATATATTGTTTGTACAATTCACATATTTATACCATTGTAGCTGTACTACTCTGAAATTAAATATTAACTTGATGATCATGTCGATTGATACCTTACTCTTATTTACGATAAGATTTACGATCAATACGGAGAAATTCTTATGGATCAGTTGGGAATCGTGAGAAACACACGTAGTTTTGTACTAAATTAATGCATCAAACATTTAACTACATGCAACACGATTCAGTTCAGTTTATTTCACGAAACTCAGATAACGTGTTTCTAGTGTTTTTCAGCAATTTAACAATGAAACTCTTTGCCATTGTTTCGCTGTGTCCCACTGCCGGTATCAATTAGAAATCATTCAATTCGAAAATTATTTGCTGTCTTAGGTATTGGTCTAATGTTCTTGCGCGCAACATTGTTGCTGATAAAGTATATGGATTTGATAGCTGGAGCAACTTTGTTCCTGGTCAAATTCTATGCAGTTTATCTTTTCGTCTACAACATTTCTCTATTCACCTTTGTTCAAAATGTAATGATCAAACTGTAATCTTTTGTTGACCTCTGCTGAATTGAGGAGGTTAGTTCACAGTGCCTTTTTAGTTTGTATAATAAATTGTTTTAAACTTTGTTTCAGTTAATGCAATAATGAATACAGAGTTGCTCATAGCCCTGGTGAAAGAAAAAAAAAAGGTTGTAGTATGTGAAGGACATATAGTAAGAATGATACTGCAATCAAAACGACGAGTTTAGTCACGAAAAATTCCACAAGGTGGTTGTACAGAGTCGAAGAATTTTCAAGTGAAGTGAAGTTCGATGAGATGACTCCTTTAAAAATCATTATAGTTATTCTTATTCTTATTCTATGAAACATTTGCTACCAATCTCTGCTAACCCGTTTGAAATCATAGATCACCTATTAAATGTCTAAACAAATAAGAAAAAAGTCTGTTCTGAAAAAAGAAAATCTGTTCTAAAGAACAACTTAATTGATGGATGGAGGCGCCCAGTAGTTCTTGCGACAAATAGCATGTCCTATGGGCCGCAATACTGTATTGTTTGATGAATTATTTAAAAATTCTAAAAAAACTGCTCAAATCCTGATACATTCCTGCTCTCCGCAGGTGTGAGCCGTATCGTCATGGCATTGTGAAGAAGTTTAACATGGTTCAAGCAATTAAATCTATGATTCTAGCTGATTCATTAAATTTTCCGTAGAACAACTCTCTGTTATTTGTTAATGATTGAGTTTTAGTATGTTTTTATTTTATTCCGTTAGAACGGTAAAAACTTTTGCTTCAAAATAGAACGTCAGCTTGCACTGTATTGAAATTTAGTAAAAAATACTTTTTAAATATCTTTACAATTTGATAACGTTTTCGAATAAAATATTCTTTCTATCATTTCAAACAGTTACTTACCGTAATTTGGAAGGGTTTAGTTTGTTCCAAACCTGTAGTAGTTTCACATATTAAATACACAAAGTGAACTACACGTCTCTATTTCGAAGACTTATTCCAAAATATCGTTTTATTAAACGTGACATGTAACACCATTGTTTTATCCTATAATGTATTATGCTAGTAAAAAACGAACAAAGAACAGCTAAAAATGAAATTATTTCATTTAAAAAACGCAAAGGTGTGCTGTGTGAGACAAAAAACTATTCCAAAGAAAGTATGAAACGCGATGCAAGTAGTAACAAAAGAAATAAAAATTGAAAATGCTTAAACCAGTGATAAAAAGAATGTAACAATGAAACCGTACGATGAAACGAAGGAGAAAAAAAGTCAACCGTATCGATGGATCGAATTTTAAAACGAATGAAAACTCATCCATGCAGTTGTACACAGCTTTAACTTCGATGCAATCGTAATCATCACCACCGCGGACGAAGCGTATCCTTCACGCCCACACTCACTACCCCATCGAGTTTGCAAAGAACTCGTTCTGGACCAAAACCCACCCAACCCATAAGGTCCCCTTTCCATTCAGAAACATGAGATCAAATGACATCCCGTTTGATGCAGCGCTTGTGGCTGCCGTTGGCTGTCGGTGTCGATGTCGGTGTAAAGCTGCACGTGCTGCTGCGTCCTGTCTTCTGACCCGCGACACGGTGTACAACCGCGACACACGGACGGGCAGACATGCTTTGCTACCACCGGGCGGGACGTGCTGGCTTCGGTGGCAAGCCCGGTTTCGTGCCAGTAGCGTACGTACAGCAGCACCATTAGCAGGAACCCGAGTAACCGCAACATTTCCAAACGGTCCCGGTACGGTATCGTTGATGAGCTGCGATGCTCGTGATACATAGCCGCCGGATTATCACCTAGGGGGAAAGAGAGAGAGAGAGAGAGAGAGAGAGAGAGAGAGAGAGAGAGAGAGGCAAATGAAATATAAAAAAATCAGCGCAATGAAACTCGTTCACATGTGTTTCGCTTTTTCGAGGAATGAAAAGAGCAAATAGAGTGTTTTTTTCTTCATTCTATTCATTCCGTGGCTTTTCATCTAAGATGTAGCTAAAGCAGCTTGATAAAAATTAGTTTCCTTTTCAACCCTAAATTGGAAATGCACCGAGGAGGAACAAATATAATCGCAACTGAATGAAAATGAACAAACAAAAGACCAACCAACCAACCGACCAGGATGGGGCAGGTGAAAATCGTGGCAAGTAAATATGTGCCTTCCTCGGCAAGACCGTGCCGGGGGGTTGGTAATTAAACTTACCACCGCTTGCTGAAAAAGCAGCGCTATAAGTGAAGTACAAATAATTTGCACGCACATAATAATTGAGCGGTAAATAACAAAAAAAACGCTGCAAAAATTACCAACCGGCCAACCAACACAAACAACCAGAAAGCAGAAAAACTGTTACCGAAACATGGCGTGTGTTGTGCTGTCCCACCTGGAAAAACGGAAGCGGAAATGCCTGAAGAACAAGAAAACATGAAAGGAGAGAGAGAGAGAGAGCAACAACAAACAAAACCGACTGAACAGAAAACTAGTGACGGAAATTAAAAACGGGCTCGGTGTCAAAGTTTCAATGCTAGCGATGGCGGTTTACGTGGGGCGTGATCCGGGGACAGAAGCAGGGAGTGTGTGTGTGTGTGTGTGTGGATTATTACCGGCCACCGGCTGTTGTATTGTTCGCCGTTTTCCTCGTTCTTACCTTTGAATATATGTACAACCACGCTCGCTGGCTGCGAATTGCTTGGAACGCAGGTGTAATTTCCCGAGTGTTCCTTGCTGGCCTGACTTATCGTAAGTTCCGAGTAGTGGAAATCTGTCAAAAGCAGATGGAGAAGAGGGAGAAAGAAATAAAATTAAAGCGTTTGTTACCTAAATTCGACGAATTCGCATGGCCGGCAGGATTTGGCAGTGAGAAGAAGATGAACTAATTCGACCGGCTGGAAGCGTAAAACTCGACCATAGAGTGATGCGTCATGTTGCCGGACCGGGCCAGCATTGATTCAGGTTACGTTCTAACAACGCTTACTTTTTTGCAACACGTAATTTCATTAAATTTTCGCATATAACGATTGAAATCGAAAACGTACGTACATTTTTATAGATAGTAGCAGAGGAATTTGATTTTCTATTTCAAAAACGTTCAACTTAACAGCGTGCGAGAGGCCACCGTGCCGTAAAACGGCAGTTCCGTTCAAACGCAAACACTGGAATCCATACAATTTACAATCCAATCAACATTGTTCGGAAGACGAGAGAGCCGGGCGCTGCAGTCCGAACTGATTTGTTCGAGTGAAAGCGCTAATTGAATTCAATCGAGCTCTAGCGCTGACTGACAAACCTCAACGCGGGTGCGGCGCGGGCCTTCCTTACGGCCTCGGTCGCTGATGAGCCAAAAACTGCTGCTACTGCTCTTTGCCACCGTGGTGGCGGTGTTAAATGGGGCGAACGTATCAAAGCATTTAAAATCGGTACCGATTGAGCAAATAATTGTTTGTGAAATTTATCCAACGGACTTTATGATTGGAGAATGCGATGCGATGAGACTGTCTAGAGTGATTAGAGGTTTATTGAAGAGCAAATTTAAATTTCACCAAAGATATGTTTGTGCTAGCACGAGTTAGTAGCTTTAGGGGTGGGGTTATCATAAATTGTGAATTTGTTGCCATTTCAGAATAGATCAAGAACAGAAAAGCTACGGTTTAAAGTTCATTGTTAAATTTGAACCCAAAGCAGTAACGAGAAATGTAAAAGCTTGTTAAGTGCCTACAGCACGATAAAAAATATACATCTCAAAATGGAGCATACACGCTCAAATTGACAAAAAAAAAACTTCACTAAAACTTAAATGCTCAATGTTTGGTACTTTATGAGTATTTTATGTGTTAATTTTGATGACGTTCTTGTACCGCTTTGAATGTAATGTTTCTCAATGTATTAAGACAATAATTTGGGGCCGGCTCGGTGGTCCAATGGTAACGGCGTTGGGCTGTCAAAAGGCCCGTCGGCGGTTCGAATCTCATTCGGACCACTACCGCCCCCCATACGCAGGATTGACTGTCTTGCTATGGGTGGTACACTAAATCACAACCCCCCATACACAGGATTTACAATCTTGATATGGAAGGGTACACTTAGTCACACAATACGGCCTGGTCGTCACTACGGAATAAAAAAAAGACAATAATTCGAGGGAATAATGTGTAGTGATTAAAAAATGTAACTATTTAATTTACTTTAAAGGTTTTGTTCTAAGAACTTATATAATGTTTTGGTACATGGGACAAAGTAATTATTTCTTTTAAAGTAATGAATGAGTAAAATAATAGGCGAAAATTGACATATCAGGATATTTTCGTTTCATTTGATCGATCGTGAAATTCATTTGAATTTGATCGTAATCATATGGAAGATGTTCAAGACCTAACAAACATCTGTGTATCTTCCTCATGCTGCTGAGTAAAAGAGATTTTCGGCATTTTAATCTTTTCTCCAATATTGCAATACTTTGGTGCGCTGAAAAATTACTAATGGCATTTAGATTTAATAGCATTTAGATTTTTATTGCAGTTCAAAAAAAGTATTATTAATAATGTTTGAATAAAACAATACAAAAAATGAAATGAAGTTACTAACAATGCTTTAAACAAGGAAGGCAAGAAAAGCCTCAAAATAATCGATATGATAACAGACCCCATAATTTTGGGATGCTTGTCGGTCTTTGCTATCATTGGAATCCGAAAGCAAAGGCCATATAAATCGTGATGTGTTTTGTAGGTAGTTACGGGACATTTGTAGAAGCGATTCATATACAGCGATTCATATACAATGTTCAAAAATTACAAACAAACTACAACTTCTACCAAGAGGGATAAGAGAGTGTCAATTTTACTCTCTTTTGTAGGAAAGGTTTAGGTACACACTTAAATGCGCTGACTTTATAAAATGATACACAAACTTCGTCCCTTTACACTGAACTAACAACACAATGTTATGAGTAGTGAAAACGCTATCTTGTTGAAGATATGACAGAATTACTTAAATATCTAATTTACAACTATACATCCGTTAGTTACTATACATCTTGTTTGTCAGAAGCCCCTCGTATTTGTTTTACTGTTTTTTTGACA
>KB671599.1:29782-99389 GCA_000349105.1 Anopheles epiroticus | reverse complement strand
CTTACACTACTTCATGGTGGACATTTGCACCAAAGTATTGGTCTATACTCTAACCATTTTAAACAAGTAGAGAACGAATCACAAAAGGTTTTTAATTGTTTATTTGTAGAATAAGAAAGTTTAATGAACTTACTAGGTTCGTTTCGTTCCTTGCTATAAATAAACTAGTTTCGTTCCTTCCCGGAAAAATGGAATTTTTCCATCACTAGTTTGTACTTAAAAACAAAATGTTTTAAATTAATTTGGACCTTGCTACTTATTGATTGCACCATACTCTAATTTTAGCAAAGCTTAAATGAGACTTGATGATTTAGCAATCAATTTACTTTGTTATAATAAAAAGCATAAAACAAGACGCATTTAAAAAATATTTGATTCCTTATGTATTGTGTGTCATGAAAATAATAATACAGTAGAACCTCACTAGATGGGTCCTTTTTAGTAGGGTTACTCGATGGTTGGCACCTCAATAGTTGAGTCGTATGTCATCCAACGAGGTTGTCAAATGAAACTGCATTATGAAAGTTAATGCATAATTACATAGTTGTCAAACGACCTATTGAGTTTTAATTCACTAGTCGGGGTGCATTCAAAACCCAACTAGTGAGGTTTAACTGTGTTTCGCTACATAATAATAAATTTAAGAAGAATTAAATGTAAACTAAACTGTTTTAACCTATTTTAAGATTTTTCAAAAATGACGTACTGTTTTGGGATGTGTCACGAGTGCAACCCGTACGAGTCAAGAGACTGTATGAAACTACACAATTTCACAGAAAATTGAAATTCAATTAAATTGATCAATGAAGAAAAAAAAAACCTCAATATTTTTGGTTAACATAAAAAACTATATAAGTTTTTCTTAATTTTTCATGAAACCACATACTTTCGTGAGGTTTTGTTGCTACACGCTTTTTGAGAGATTATTTTGTTTAGATGAAATATGATAAGAGTACAATCAATGTTGTTGCTCAGGTTCAGGATAAAGGGTTTAATAACAATGGGAATAAGGAACTTTTACTCATGAAATCCGGTTTACTATTAATAGTTGTAACAACGAATACATCTGTATTATTATTTTGTAATTTAATTGAGCAGTTACAAAAATAAACTTAAGATCCACATTTGCCCCAAGTTCTATTACGCTTCGTGAAATATCTGTCTATGGGTTTGAATGCCTAAGTAAGTGAAGAAAAATCTTAAAATTATTATGTTTTTTATGTACCCATATTTTTGGAAAATAAAAAGGAATGATAATATTCACTCATTATTCAAATGAAATCATTACAAATTATCCGTAAAGTCAATGCCATTTCCTCCGACTAATGCCCCCCCCCTCCGGGACATATTGAAACGGATACTATTTCCAGCACCCTGCACCGAATGACACCGAGAAACCACTTTCCAGCTTCCGGTTGGCTTAATCATCCGATCTGCAGGAACACGCAACTGGATTTCGATTACCTGTTGCCACATCCAGGGTACTCAGTAGGAAACCCTTACCACTTATATTATAACGCCATTATGTAGTGTTTATCCAATCACACTGCCGGAAAAGCTATTTCGATCAACATCCACAATGCATCAACTGTTCGCGACGGCCGATGATGGTCGCTAACAGGAAGAAGCGAAGAGATAGCCGAGCAGGAGACTCACAGGGGGTTTAATGCAAAAACTCATCTCAAAGGCGGCACAGCCATATACTTACCGGCTTCGGTGGAAACGTTGATGCCCCGGTCGAGGTCATAGTTGATCATGCGGTTGTTGTGGTACCAGAAGATGAATGCCGAGGCTTCCGTGCTTTGCACCACCCGGCATATCAATTTCAGCGTGGAATCGGGTGTCAGATACTTCACTTGTGGTCCAACTATTTCTGCCCGGGCCTCTGTAATGGGAGTACACAAGAAAGGTAAACGGGGAAAAATGCATGAGTTGACAAACGTGTCAAGAAAACAAGATCCTGTGAAAGATACGAGGGTATCGTGTAGCATTTAGGAAGTGTTGTGGCATTCGTGGTATGATTTGTTTTCTGTACAGCCATAAATAACAGTACGCCATAAATCGGGCATAACAGCCCGATGTGGGGCTGCGGGTGTGTGTGTGCTGTTTGTTGCTATTTTTAATGTGCAAGAACTGTTGCCGTACAGAAGAATGAGGATTGTTTTCCATTGCTAATGCAAGGATCTTCTACGGGTGGGCCAGCAACATTAGAGTACTCATATGCCGCTCATCCCTTCCCATCTGAGGCGAGGATCAAAAGCCTTCCGTTTATTAGGCAGCCGTCTTTCAGTGCGCTGATTCCCTGCTTTTGTTGAAGAGCTTGCCTTGAACTAACGACCTGTTTTTGTTGGAGAAATCTTAATTCACAATCTCACCGCTTCCCCGTTGTGTTCGGTACACGCAAAATGGAACACCGTTTCTTCTCCCAGCCGTACACGATGCGTAACAACCTTGGGGCTTTGATTATTTCAACCAGTCAACTCTCATTTTGGATGGCTTTTGCAAGATTGTGAAAACGACAGCAGATTGTGTCACTGTTCCATGCAGAGGCCCGCTTGGTGAAGATAACGACCGCGCCGGGTTCGTGGGAAGCAGGTGGGGGAAGGGGGGGGCCGGGGGTGGTCCTGTGGAAGGTAACTGTCTCCGGAGACGCGCCTACCTACGCCATCTGGTGTATCCGGAAGGCAATAAGGGCAGCGAATCGAAAAACGGAATGTTATCAATAAACTGATTATAGGACATAAATCCTAATTTTTACTTCTCCGTTTTTTCGTAGGATTTTCAATTTTTATCGTCACTGCCACCGGCAGCGGGCGAAGATTTTCCCTCTCTCTCTCTCTCTCCTTCTCTTTGCTCCACCGCCGTGTCTGTCGTGTTGTGTCAATTGTGTGTGTGATCGAAGCGGTTCGATCAGTGGGGGCAGCTATTGGAAGTCGATTTTTTACTTTCTTTTTCGCCGCATGACGCCATTCGTGCCGACGAAATCGTAATGCTTGTGCAGGCTTGCCGAAGAGTAAGGAAGGAAGGAAGAAATGTCAAGAATAAAAGCAACAAGCAATGGTTTGATTTTCGAAACAAATAATCCCGCACCATGTTGACGTTCGTTTGTTGTAAGAAATGTCTTTCAATGAAAAAACCTTTTCGCCCATGTTGCTCCGTTGAGGGTTTAGAAGGTTATCAGCTATAGGATATGGTTATCAGCTGAAAGCTTTCTATCAAATAGTGTCTATGAAACATTCGAGTTGGAATCTGTTTTTTAGCAATATGGGTTTTAAGTTGATTTTTTACTTACAACACAATAGAGAAATTGAAATTCGAGTTTGATTTTATGATTTATTGAAATGAAGTTATTAATGAGCATTACCAACACCGGTTGCTTATGGAAAGTAAGTGCCACTATTATTTTTATCCTTTAAATATAAAAATCATCCCTTTGAGTTAAGATGTAGCTAGATAATTAATGGGATAAAATTTATTCATACATATTTTAAATTCCAACGCTGATTACTAACGCGATCATCTTCGTTAGCAAAAGCATAAAGCAAATCCTTCATACTATTGTTTTTTTTAATGACAGCTTTATCACCATCATCATCATCATCATCATCATGCGATTATTTATATTTGCTGGCAACCGCATATATGCACTCGTGACAAGCGCCTCATCCTACTCCGACTTAACTTTGACCGCAAACACTGCAAGCCGTTCCGTTCCGTTCCGTTCCCTTTCGTTCCATTGCCGTGCTGCTTTTTCATTGAAGCACTGCTTCAACAACAATGAGTGCCCCATTAACGTCATTGTGCCTCGGGAGCGATGGAATTGAAATGGTGCAAAAAGGAGTGGTGCAAAACTAAAAAAAAAAACGACAATGATGATCCCCTCCCCACAAGGACTGGGACTCACTTCACGACACAAAAGACGCGGGAGGACACACGGTACAATGGGGCGAACGGTACGGTACGGTGACGGTGTGAACCGTTGCGACGAGAACCATTTCCTATTATTTTCTAACCACCATTCATTCTTTCACCATGCCACACGCGCTTGCTATCTTCCCTTCACGCGATGCTACACAATTGTAGAGTGTGGCTGTGGCCGCGGCTCGTTTGGAACCTTTCCACTTACGCTCTTATTTTAGCGTAATTTTAGGACCAGTAATCTGCAACCGTACTGCTATGCCAGCGAGTATGTTTTTTTGCAAAATTGCAGTGCATACATTTCACCTGAACGGTGTGTGCACCTTTGAAGGGATGTGTATTTTTTCGAAGGGACTTTTTTTTGCCCAAAATCTTGGTTATAACAAGCGTCAGCCCTACCCTATTCCACTGTTTTACTGCGTTGCTACATCGCCATGTGCAACTTTCTGGCAATTTATTGAATACTAAATTTGATTGTACACTAAAGCACTGTAAATGCACTGTTCGACGGGAAAACTGTTGGTAAATAGCATTACCTGTGTTGTACGATGCATCGCTATCAATTAATCATAAGTAAGCATAAAGACCGGGGTACAGTAACAAAAAATGTCCAGATGGAAAAAGGTTTTTGCACACTGCTGCTCATACATTATTCATTGGTTTGGTGTTATTTAAGCCGGATCAGGAAAAATCATCTCTTTTTTGTAGCAAACTCACACACGTTAAAAGGCAATTTCAATATTCAATTTTATTTTTGCTCGGCGTGAGAATATAACAGAAATCTTTAAAAGCAACACAAAAAAGGACTCCTCGCTCAATGTGAAAAGCGGATCGCTTTGCAATCGTACAATATTTCTCTTTAGCGGATAATTTTATTGAAGTGAAAGATAGTGGAAAAAATGTGCTACCTAATTGAGCCGGGAACGTAGTTTGGCATTAATTCTGCCATGAAAATAACCATGTTTTCCTTTCATTGACTTCCTGGTGCTGTGGAGGTAGTATTTATGTCATGCAGAATGGTAGAGAAATGAAACGTGACTTTACAGCTGCAATATGCTGTGCCCTTTCTCATTGCAAAAATGTCAATTTAATATATTGGGGACCCATTAAGCTTTGTGCGATAAATTATAAAAAATACAATAATTTTAATAATTTAAAAGGTTACTACACAACTACAAAGGAACGAAACATTTTCACCGAAATTATAACTTCGTTCATAAATTACCCCAAAAATTTTCAATGTATAAAAACATTTAAGTACACTTAAATGTGTAGCAAGGTGTTAGTCAAGTACACATTTTTTTTACATTAATTGCTGATATTTAAGTAAAAAATTCGGATTTGCTGATGATGATGATATCACTGGCAATAAATTGTTATCTATTTTATGAACTATTTTAACCCAGTTGCGGTAGGAACGTTACCGAACTTTATTTTTAAATCTGTCATCCTCGACATTGTTGGTCTCTGCACATTGTTTGAATCCGTTGCGTGCTGAAGTCTTGAACAGAAATTAGTTAAAAATAAAATTACAAATAGTGTACTGCTTGACATCCGGTCGAACGAGGATGCAAAATTGTTTTGTTTCGTTTTGTTGTGAATGGAAATTTACTTTTATTAAATTATATAAATGACAACAGTTGTTCAATGATTCTTCATAATTTTTCATATTTTTCACCATATTCAAACTATTTATCGATTGTGGATAATTGATTTCATACATATAGTAGATTAATAAGATTAACCATAAGATTAACCATGGTCTTAAGAGAGCTTTCAACGAACTCTATCCCGGATATCAATAGATGAGCCTTGTCAAATATTTTAGAATGTTTAGGTTAGTTTAATTGGAATTTTGTTTTTATCTTTATTCGTTGATCTTGGGTCATTATAGGTGTGAAATGTTGGTTTAGTTATAAGAAACTTTTGATAAACTACTATATAAATTTTCTCTTAATTTTGTTATTTGGACTGTAAATCTATCTCGACAGCATTTGTAATAGACATTAAAAAAAGGGTTGAAATTTTGTGAGAAATCCTAAACGAAAACAAACGTAGGAAAAAAATCTTGATATGGTTTGATATGGTGTCGGATCGTCATAGGTTCGGTTTCAGTTGTTAAACAGGGACAGGTACGAGATTAAAAACAGAAACAGGATATGGGCGGCATCAGTTAGTGTATAGTGAGACGGTATCGATTTTTTGTGAGTGAGCAAAACTTTTTGGATGGAAATAATAAGAGATAGGTAGGTAAAGACGAACACAGTGGGTTAGATGAACACTTTACAGATTGAAAGATTGAAAGATAGAAGTTTTTAAAAATATTCCAATAATGCAGAATGCATTCTAAGCATGGTAATTGCTAGTTCGTATTTGTTTTGACATTGGACGTAGCACCTGTCAAATTTGCTAACGAAATAAAAAGTTTCGTGTATATGCTTTTTGAAGACAATTTGTTATTACTGAACATAAGTGTTCATTCCACTATTTCTTGTATTTTCCTTGCGTTTCATCAAAAAACGCAATCAAACAATCAAAAAATATATTGCTTGACAATGTTTTTTTACCGGATAATAATTTCAATTAAAATTCGTGTATTTTGGGGTTTTAGGAAACAAACCCTTATGGGAAAGGTGGACACTTTTTTGTGGAGAAAGATGGGCACAAGCGGGAGTATGGGAGGTTTTTATTTAGTGCACCCATAGCAGGATAGTCAATCCTGCGTATGGAGGGCGTTAGCGATACGAATGGGATTCGATGCAACGTCGGGCCTGATCGTATGAAACAGGCTTACGCGGAACCCATTAGACTACCGGGCCGCTCTCATACATCTACACTATTCAGATTAAACTATGTTTTTTTATATGATTCAAAAAACACATGTTTCATTAAATCTATTATTCAATCTATTATTAGATGGATTAATTGATGGATTATACATTTTACGTAAAATTTGCAATAAATTCATTGTATTAATATTTATTAGTCTAAAGATATGATACGCTAACCTTAAGGTGACCATCTTTACCTACGTTTCCCTACCATATCAGATCGTGGAATGTGAATGATTTGTGATCAACTTTATGATCGCAGTTAATATCAACTCCCAGATACGTTTCGTATTTGTTTCAATAAGTTCAGAATATGCATAATTAATTTTGAAACAGGTACGGCATCAGATTCGAGAAAGAAAAAGTTTAATTGTACCTATCAATCGAAACAGGTTTCGAGGGCAGTTACATAGATGGCACAGTATGACGCGAGTGTTGATAGCATTATAGTAATAGGAATGGTAACCCAGTAGCTTTCGATGGATCATACAGAAAAAAGTGAACAAGCATGGTTAAAAATAAATAGAAGCAATTTTCCACTCAAAAAAAAAAAAACAAGCAAATGTGATTGACTTTTATGGGGTAGCACTAAGCTAACACAATCATCTGCCCGCTGGGACAGTGTGTCGTTACAACAGGTCATTAAAAGAAAAACCTTCCAAACACAGCGAACAATTGGAAACATTCGCCATGGGTCGGAGAGTGAGAACGGTTAATTAATTTTCCACTCTCCCCCTCACCCAACACTACTTATCGTGTGCATGTTAGTACGTGTGTGTTTGTAGTGTAACGAAAACATACAGCCCAACCGATAGGGAAAGTGGAAGTGGACTGCTTTCTTCCCTCGAAACCAATCTGTAGAGCTGTGCAGGAAAGGTGACCAAACTGCCCCGAAATGTTCGGATCGAGGTGGCCCTGGTGAATGTGTGCGGAACTGGGAGCCACTTTTGGGCAGGATGGAAAGTTAGCATTCATTCATACTCCCGCTGCCCCGGGGAATTGATTGCATGTAGGCTCTCGCTTTGGTCTGTCCCGTATTATGCTAGGGTTTTGTTATATTTTCATTTCACAGTTCACGGAGTTGCGCTGGGTGCTTGGACACAGGGCGTAAGGGTGTGCTAATTGTTTTTGCCACACTGGTTGACCTGTTCTAAATTGCGTTTTTCCTATTCACCTTCGGGTGCGTGATGTTGAATGACGATGCTCTTTGCTGTCCGGTTTTGGACCGTTCCCGCTGGTGGGTCCGAAATGTTCATTGAGCGTTGTAAATCGCAGAAAATAATGAATGCGTTAAAAGCAAAAAGAAAAATAACAGAAAAAAAACTGAAATAAAAATAAAACACTTTTGCAGAAGTTTTTACTCATTGAGTGGTATTAAAAAATTAAAGCATGCACTGAGGACAAAATCGGAACACTGTGGTCTGTATCATTTCAGGCAAAAGCCCGGTGAGAAGCAATGTTTAAAAATAGCACCACACCTCGTAAAGAGAAAATCGTCGGCAAATGTGGCAATCATTAGAACTAGAATGCAAAATTAAAGGTATAATTAAGGGCCGCTGTCGTTTCGTTCCTGTCTTTGGCAACAGGCAACTAAGCATGATGAGCATTTTATGTTTGGTTGAACGCACCTTCCCGTTTCTCCTGCCGTTTGCGTTGTGTCGAAATTTATCGTTTATGAGATCGGTTCTACGAAAATGAACCTTCGTCATCATTTCGTACGCACAGCAAAAAGAAAAACGGCAAACGGGAGAAAAATCTGAGTTGTGTTATGGAAAATAGAAAGGTACAATTTAGCCACGCAACACGCTGGGTCTGGGAAGAATAAGCTGTAGGACAGCGGCTGGAAATGGGTAAATAATGATAGTCAAAAACAGCTACGCAGCAAAGCCTTGATTCATTACTCAGATTGTCATAGGAGTGAGGTAAAACGCTCACCATACATGTATGAAAGGCAGTACGGAAGAGTGGACTAGGGATAGCTCAGGGAGACTCAGGGCAATGTTGTCCCATATCGTGCTCTTGTTTATGAATTGTCCTTCCAGTGGGTTTGAGGTTTTACAGGCAGCGGATGCCAACAGCGCACATTATGTACAGCGGGAGGAGTGAAGTTTCCGCTTTTTTTTCGCAATCATGCAAACAAAGATTATTATGGTAGCATTGCCCACTTCTACAGAAAGATCACACCCCATTCCACCCTCACACACACACACAGTACAAAAGTTTGGCTTTGGTTACGGTTTGCAAACAGATCGCTGAACTGGACAACTTTGCCCGAAGGAGCGCCGCAGAGTTGGACATGTTTTCCCGAAAATACTTTCCAAAATCCACCCTAAATGCGGTCAAAGAGCAGAGTGACAGCAACGCAACTGTTTGGCGAAGAAAGTCCCCTACATTTATCGTTCCAGTCTCATTACCATCATAACCATCACACCACAATTACTTTGTGGCTTTCGCGGTAAAAAAGGACTTTGGCTATTTTACTGACTAGCGATGTCCAAACGGATGACGAATGTGAATGTTGATAGTATGATCTAATTCGCTTTAAGCTTTTTCTTTTGCGTAATTTGGTGGGAAAGTATGTAAAAATTAAGTTTTAGTATTTATAAATATAACGGCTAGGGTTGTCAGGTACGGTTAGTGTATAACACGTAATTCAAACCGTAGTGATTTATTTTACAATAAATTTTGTTCTATTTCATTCATGGCATGTTATTCTTATTCTTTGTTGTTCCAGTTTTCATTACAATTTTTTTTGTCATTTATTTTTTTATTTTTTTGGAAATATTTTATCCCATTTTAGTGTTAGTTACCAACATATACAATGGTACGATTTTGTTCAAGGACTATTAGTCTTGATGACTATTGGCTTTTAGTTTCAACATATGTTTAGTTTGTTTAGGCGCGTAGAGCAAACACATTTGAATTTATTTCCCTCTACCCTTGATTTATTTTATTTTTTCAAATCATAATTAGTTGCATCTAATATGTTAGCTACATGGTATTGCTTACTTTGAAAGTTCTTTTTCATTCCATTTCGTTGATCAATAATTGGAACTTAGTTAGGTATCCATAGCTTATGTTTAACGAACAAATAAACTTCAATGTAAATTATTTTTGGCAAACGTTTGCCACATTTTGCCATGATTTGTATTGTCCTTTCTTTGCGAAAGAATATTTTCTTAATTCTATGTTTCAATGAGTTTTCCATGAAGCACTTAGTATATTCTTGGTTTATAGGCATGGTTATAATTTATTACTCGTGATGATTCGTGATGTTCATAATCGCTTTTACAATAATGGACTTATTATGCCAAGAAGCAAAGCATTTTCTTTTACAAGGTATAATTGATAAGCCAGCTAGTAAAAGTTGAAGAAAGCCACTCTCAAACATATAATCCGATATCCCTCAATATGCGCAAGTCTTACATAGCAACTACTGTAAAGCAATTGAAAACAATTCATTTTCTTCATATTATTTCACAGTTCATATTCTTAAACAGAATATTCCATGGTCGCAAACTTATGCAGAATTCCATGGTCGCAAACTAATGCAATAAAATACAAAATAGTGAAAATATATGATGCAAACAAAAAAACCTTATCAAAAAATCGCAATGCGAATTGGAAAAGTACTGACAGCACTAGCGATTCGCATTGCGAAGAAATCGCATGCGACGGAGTACTGACCCTGACTCTCCCTGACAACGGGACTTTCGTTTACTACAGCGGATCGAGGTCTAGCGGCGAATTATATACGTCAGACAAAAACGTTAACAAAAAAGATAAGTAAGATAAACAGGATAGGAAAGATAAAAACGTTAAAAAACGAGAGCAATGGCGGTTAGGCGGAAAAAGGATAAATAGGGCCGAACGGCGTACCCATTTCCTTTTCGACTGGATCAAGGGTAAAGAATAGATTATAATTTTGGCGCTTGCACTCTAAGTAGTCTAAAATCAATCTATAATCGTATTATAATTTAACCCACATTACAGCCCATCCGTACTCACTATAATAACCCACTTATGACTAATCAATCAAGTTAATATATATTCAGACTGTTTTGTATGGTTATGTAACATACATGCAATCGTTTTATAACCTTAAAGCACATAGATTTTTCGTACCCCCTACCTGTTCATGGAGTTCCTGATCTGAGGTCGGGTGTAGTACCGTCGCTTAATTCCAACTAGTGACATCGGTTCAAAGCTAAGCGATCAAACAGTGACAGCGGTCACTTGATTTATGTTTTCCAGTTTTTGAAACTCTATAAAACTTTTTAAGGTTGGTGTGCAACCATAGTTTTGTAAATGTGTGTAACATGTTAATCTCAAAGTGTAATAGTTCAACCCACTAATATAAAAAAGTTTGTACAGTGATATAATAAACCAAAAGGGACTATAGAGGTTACAAAGAGTTTAAAACATATCTTTTTGGGACCTAGTAAAGGGAAGTAATAACTCTTTCTACATTTTTTCCTCAATACCGCACAGTTCATCATACTTTTATAGGATGGTCGCTAATAATACTTTTCACAAAACTTAGTAACATTTGTAGTAAAATTAAAATATCTGTAGTGATTTTCAAATATTTGTGAAAATCGGGTTTACATTAAGACACAGCGCAGACAGGCGGATTTACACGTCACGGGGCCCTAAGCGGTAAAATGAACGGGGCCCCTGTGAAATACCGAATTTGTAAATAAAGCTTTTTATTCAATTTTTATTTATCGATTAAAATCCTTAATTGTGGTAATAACTTTAATACCGCTTTAAATCCTTTCCTAAATCCCCATTTATTTTTTAATTATAATAATGAACTTATGCCGTAATATATTATTTAGTTAGCAACCTTTTTCATTTATTTATTTAATGATTTTAAATATAATGATTGCAATTAAAGACTTAACAAAACGTTTTCTTAAAAACTGATCTCACATACTAATAAAGGATATATAATAAAAGTTAGGGAGACACACAAGGAATTACTGGAAGTTGTTGACTAGTCAGGTTCGGAGGCGAATCAATTCAATTATTATCATTATCAATTATTATTTTAACCTAATTGCCTGTTAAAGTTTTTTTTTTTCCATCAAACAATAGATTTGCTAATACCGGCTTTCCGGTGTAAAAAATATAATAAAAAGGGAAAACCTGTAACCATTTACTGATACTGATAGTACAGGGAATAGTTAGAGAAAAGGCAAGAGATTATGAAGTAAAACGAATCTGAAGCACGATAACGAAAGCCAAGTAGGTCAAAAGACAAGATGATAGAGCGACAAGATCTTTTTACTAGTTAAATCGTTATAAAGTTTGTTGTTTTTTTACCTATCTTCCTAAAGTATAATTTTTGGACTACTGTTGGATGTGTTGCTCAACGGATTAAAATGAGAGATAGTTAATACAGAGGTTAAATGGGTTTTTTATTCATGAGGAACGACCTGGCCGTATTGCTATTAAGTTAAAGGTGTTTTTAAAGTAATTACTTTCATACTATAAAGTCAAGTTATTTAAATGATGTTTTACGTAACAAACAGCAAATTCAGATAAAAAATCAATTTTGATTACCTTTAAATAATCAGCAAACACAGTGGCATATAACCTAAGTAGTTTTGGAGTTATCAATATGGCCAGGCCGTTCCAAAGGAATAAAAAAGTAGTTCTAGAGACGATTGAACACGTTTAAAACAAGTACTTAATGTATCTTAAGAAAGAATTTAATGTATCAAATTCAGCTTGCACGAACTGACAGACGGTTGGCATCGTTGAATGCTGTCATGAATTTATTTCATAGAAAATAGTGCGCACGCCGTCTTGAACAAGAATATAATTCATTCTTGACAGTAAAAGAAACAACACTACTCACTTTTGTTCAAACATCGTGTTTTTTGTCTAGAGTGTAAAACTCTCTTTCTTTTTGTTTCCATCGATTGATTTACAATAATATTCAAGAGTGATTCTTATGCGATCTAAATGAGTAATTTTTGTATTTAAATTACATTGCAAAAACATTTCTTCTATTTAAATAAAATTACTGTTCAATTTGTGTTAGACACTCATGGTTATTGGTCGAATCCACCAAGCCCATATCGATGTAAAACAAAACGGGGTACACAATTCATTAACAGTATCGATGTGTGTTTCCATTCCATTGACAAGTAGCTTCTGTCAAGAAAAGTAACTCTGATATTAGCGAATTCGCTTTGTTGGTTCGTCTAACTCAGGACTGAGCGCAGATCTGCAATATTAACCTTTTAATAAACTTCAAATTAAAATTCATGAAGATGTCATTCCGTTTTGCTGCACATCATGAGCCACGGCGCTTTATTGACCTCCGGCTAATAGAATTGAGCGTGCCGGGCAAATGGCCGGCGATTGGATGTGCAAACAATTTGCCATTTACGACAATTACGCCAACCTTAGAAGTAGAATAATAGCTCTTCCCTTCCTTCCCAGACGCTAAGTGGTGGTTTTGGCTGCAGTTTTAAAAGCTTTACTTCTGAACCATTTCATCGCCCATCTTCCGTACTGTCCGGCAGCTCCCTGGTAGCCAGCATCACGAAACATCGAGCAGCGTATCCAGCCACTCGGTGAGCTCGGTCATTTTCTACCAAACCTGCGTTACACCACCACACGACACGAGAGAGGAAAATCTCCGGTGTCCCTTTTTCGGATACCCAGCCCCGAACCAGTACCGCCGGAACTTTTCAAATTACAATATTAAAGTTTGAACAGCACCGAAATGACATTTTCCGTCCCGTTGCGTCGTATCAGCCAGCTCGACCGAGATACTGAGCTTTACTTTTTCACTTGCAGGCGTTGGCCACAAAGCCGTACGCATTCTAGCATTGCGGGTAGCCCTCCAAAGTGTCCTTTTAGTAGCGGGAATTGGAGTGGATAATATTCTTAAGAGATTTGTTGTTGGCACTTGTTTTGGAGGATCGATTGTAAGCATGTAGAACTTTTCGGTGCTGTGCTGCTCCCTTTTTCTTTTTGCATGGCTAGCTAGCTGCTACGTGTGTTACAAATTTTGCCGTTTGTAATGTTTGCAGTTGGGACAAGTTTAGTTGCGTAAGATTGGGTGAACATTCCACGAATACTTTAGAACAAAGAATGTCATTATTCATCGTTTGAAGGAATTTGCTCACAAAAGGTGGGGAACGATTGTAATAAGAGTCGTTAAACAAGAGTCGTGCTGTGGCTTACTAAGGAAAGCAACTCCTAAGGTTGTTTGGAGTGTGTGTGCAGGCGTAAGCACGATAGGTGTTAACAGATTTTTTTTGTTTAAACGTATCTTGTAGATGAAAAAGAACACTGTGTTAAGTGATGCATGTGTAATCCAAGGCATCTATTATTTCAAGTCTTTAACATGTAAACTAACACCTCGCAAAGGGAGAGTAGAACGACTGAGGTTATTTTCATTGTATTGTAAAGTCTCCTGATTGAATTTAATTCGTTGAACTATTGTGCTATTGTGTAGCCTATTTCATAGGTTCTACTTCAACGAAGTGTTTGTTTTAAGGTGAATGTGTTTGGTTACGTATTTTTTCATATTCTTCTATTAATTATTTATGTAATTAGGAGAACACATCACAGAGATTCTTTTTTAAATGTAAGGGTTCATTCGAGCAGAGTTCGCGATTCTTTTTCGAGCAGAAAAGATTACCCGATTTTAGGCCTCGTCCACACGAGAGCTTTTTGTAGCGTATTTGATGATTTTGTATTGTCAATCTTGCTCGAGACTACGCCAATCTGCTCGAAATCTCCTTTTCCCGTGTGGACAGTCCGTAGAGCGTAGTGAGGTTACACCGTAGCGTGAGCTTTTATTTATTTCGCAAAATAATTGTTGTGGTATGCGTTAACCGATTTTTGTTAATGGAAAATGCACAATAACACAATTATTATGGCTTCAATGCAACTTGTTTCTCAAAAAAGTGCTCGAATGGTTTTTAGGTACAAAACACGCATGCTATTTGACAATCCGTCCTCACTACGGCGGATTGTCATTTCCATACATTTCAACCGCTACGCTAGGCAACCCGCAATTTCTGGGTATGCTCGAATCGCTACGGTCAAAAAAGCTCAACAGCAATAAGCTTTTCAACCACTACGCTACGCTGTCGTGTGGACGAGGCCTTAAAAAAGTGCTCGAATGGTTTTTAGGTACAAAACACGCATGCTTTTTGACAATCCGTCCTCACTACGGCGTATTGTCATTTCCATACATTTCAACCGCTACGCTAGGCAACCCGCAATTTCTGGGTATGCTCGAATCGCTACGGTCAAAAAAGCTCAACAGCAATAAGCTTTTCAACCACTACGCTACGCTCTCGTGTGGACGAGGCCTTAGAGGACAAGACGAATCTTTTTTGCAAATTGTTATAGAGCAATCTTCATGGCTCACTTGATGCTTATCAAAAAGATTCGTATCGCTTAAACAAGAAACGGCTCGCGATTCTTTAGCTGTCTGTGATGGTATGGGTGAGATTCGCCATCAAAGAATCGTATCGTGTATGCGTACATATTCACTGATTCATCCGTTCCTTATCATCGTTGCTGCGCTTGTGTACCATAATAGACATTAAGACATAAGTAAAAAAAAACCAGTGTGCAACTATTGGATTTCGACGAATGGAAAAATAACGTTTTATTCCCCTTTTTCAAACATTTTTTGCACAAAAACTATGCTTTAGGAAATGGTGCATATTAGTTGGACATTTTATTTCAATGAAATAATTTTAATCCCTTAATGGGGTCTATGATGACCAAAGTTAGAAAATTTCGCTTGCTTTTGTCAAACATTGGAGTAGTTGGAAGCAGTGAATGGAAAACAGGTACGGTGTTCCAGAAGAATTGGCAACCATAATTTCCATTTGACAGATTCTTGTGAAATAGGGTCGTAGATTGAAGGATATAAACAAAAACTAAAATTTCAATTTCCGTAATTGCGAATCTTGCTATATAGTCACACCACGTGATTGTTATTTAATTTACAAAGCATTACCTGCTAGTAAATTATTCCGGGCTTCTTCGGTTGAAGGTATGTATATTTATCCGTTAAATATGTACATGTAACTATCTTTAGCTGTGTTACAAATTCCTTCTTCCTCTTTTTCCTCTGGCTGTCAAAAAATTCTTCAATAGTTACACTAAATCTATGTAATATTTGTTTATTATCCTGCAAAGTTGAAGGACAGTGTATCCTGCTAGTTAAAGTGTTCTAGTGCTCGTTAGAACTCTTTGCTCTTCACTTTTGTTTAGGCAATTAAGTAATTCGTAATATTTACCGTTTTATCGGCAGATCAAACACGCTTCTATTTTCCCTAAGCGTTTTTGAATAGCGTTACTGAACCAACTTATCTCCCTTTCTCTTATTCCTCAGGAAGCAAAATAACGGAATTATTATGATCTGCACTTTACAATAACTTATTAAATAACATTAACTAGCAGGAAACAATGACCTACATCCTTGACCTCAATAATTAACGAAAAACATAAATTTGATGTAAGTCTTGAAGTATGAATGGATGAAGAATTGTTGGACACCCAGAGGAAAATGAAGAAGAAGGAATTTGTAGCACAGCAAAAGATAGTTACACGTACAAATTAATGGATAGTTTATCATGTGTATTAAAATAACTGCATGTTGTAGATTCTTTCATTAGTCAAGAGCATTTGTATGCGCAGTTTAACCTCACGTAAAATATGAACCGACCTTGCCAGAGAAGATCGAAAAATTGTTTGTTTTGGTTATTTTTGACATATGCTTGAAATTTTAGATTTTTGCTCGAAAAAAAATCTAATGCTTTTCATGCTGGCTAGTTTTGCCTGTGATTTTGTATGGAGAGCTAGCAACGTTTTAGCCGCGAAACGTCAAAATACAAACAAAAAAAAACGGACTTAGGTCATCGTAGACGCCACTAAAAGATTTGTGTGCAAATCAATGGGCGAATTACCAATCCTCTGAGTATTCTATGCTTTTGCTCAGTAAAAATAAATAAAATATTACGATTGCAGGGTGCACGAAAAAAAGAAGCATTAAAGAAGATTATGCTGTTTAATTACGCTTCATGTCCCTTGGCATAAACTTTTACAAGATTGTTCACTTACTGAGTGTGCCCAACATATTGCAACAGCAGCACTCAATTATCCTTCACACAACCGTCAGTGCGCATCAGCCATCTCACTGCTCATTTGCACCTACTAACGATCGACGCACGAGGTAAAGTTTTCAAATTTGTCCTCAACTTCATCACAACCCGCTAATGAATTGCTGAAAAGTTACAGCACATAAATATCATGTAAAAGTAGGCTTGGGTGCAATGTGCGGGGTGGTGATGGGGTGGGTGCGGGGGTTGCGTCTGGGGAAGCTCTGCAGCACAATGAGCTTTCAATTTGAAAAATGAACAAGTGCGAAAACTTGAGGCGAGTGAGTAAACTCATGCCACGTGATGACAGTTTTGGATCACTTTTACCCTATTCGTAGGCCCCGTGCAGGCAGGTTTATCACTCACTGCCGGTGCTACTGCTGCTGCTAACGTTGAACGTGCATATGAGCTGGCTGGGGGTAGTTAAAATCGGGCCTGGTTCGTTATTTATTTTCTACTTTAACGAAGGAAATTCTCCGCAGCACTTCTGCGGATTGGAAAAAAAGGAATGGCACACAAAAGCATGGAAAACCTAAAAGAGTAAGTAAAAACTTCTCAAAAAGTGTGTGTGTATGGTTGTCTACGATGGATATTGTGTTGCCTGGGCGCTGCAATGAGTTCCTTACGAAGCGGTGAAACTTTGCAAACTTGCCTCGTTCGCACAACAAATATGAAGTGCCATCAATCTAACCACCTTCACACCCACAAGCACACACCCAGCCACACAGTCTGGTGGGGGTGGAAAATGTGTGAAAGTTAACGAAAAGAGTACAAAAAAGGGATCGAAATAATCGCCCCCGGGTGGCAAACCCGCCCCCGCTGGCACTTCCGTTGGGTTGGGTTAAGGTTCGAAGAATGGAAGGAAAGCTCTCAAAGTGCTATTAATTTTGGCTTGTGCTAGTGTTCACGTTTAAAGTAAGTAAGGGTAACTGCACTGCTCCCAACAAGAAACGGTTGGTGTAGCGCATTTAAATGTAGAATTATCAGACTTTCTGCAGCTGTTTGTAGCGGGTCAAAACATCAAAACAATGCCGGGGCTACTTCCCTTGCCCTTTTACAGGCATTATAAATGAACTCGACTCACTGGCACTCGTTTTCAATTTGGCCGCAAGTGTTCAAGTACTGCTGGTTGCCATTTATTTGCAAGCACACAAAAACCCCAAACCACGCCACCCAAGGCTTTGCGACGGTCGAAAGTAATTTCGAAGCAATTCCACTCCAGCGGCGGCATTCGCTAACTTTGCTCTCTCGCTCGCTGTGAATCTTATTAATTTTTTGTCAAGCAGGAAGCAGCAAAAATCTGTTTCCTGCCTGCGATCAGCCTTGGCAATGTATATATTTGTGCGAGTGTGTTGGACAGTTTTGCACCGAAAATGGCTGTGAATCGTTCTTTGCTGATCCCGCCGCTCTCGGATCGTTTGCGATAATCCCACCGTAGCGTACACGTTCTCTCCCTTTCCACCGTAAAAGAAAGGCACGACTGGCACGGGGAAGTGATTACGAGATCGTGCGGACTTCCCATGGCGAAACGTGACCGGACTTGGCAAGGCCCGCCCAGGAAGCGCTTGCCGTGATTGCCCATTTGTGATTGTTGTTTGCATGGTAGTTCACTTTTTGTCCCAGCCCCTTCTTAATGAGAAATGCAGACAACATCAAAATCCGCAACTTGGATGCAGCAACTTGGTCCGGCTGGCCGGGGCATTCGGGGGAGATAGGGAAATAGCAGAGAAGAAAAAGCTAAGTGGATTTTGGGGAAAGGATTTCCAATCGCGCTCAATTGTCTTCCGATTGCGGGTGAAATCAGCTCCACCCGGACGCGAATGCGGAAAACAATTGCTCCAGTCACCTGCCAGTTCAGCCATGTTGCGTAAAACATTTGATCCTCGGCGTTTTGCGCCCAAGAACCGGGGTCGTATGACGCAACCAGGCTGAACAGAGACCGGTTCTATTTATTGTCTCTCGCGTTCGGTTTTTACCTTGCCTTACTTAGGCAAGAGAATCTAACCAGCGACCGTAAACGTAACGCGCAACCCGTTTGCCTTACCATTGAGCCGGAAGCTTCATCCTTCACGGTTAAATCAACATCCGCGTGACAATTTCAGCTTCCGGTTGATGAAAATTAACTACACCACAGCTTGTTGCAACGCTGTGCGCTTTCACCCTGAAGCTGAATAAAACATTTTTCAGTCGTTCGTCAGCATTTCGTAAAGGCAACCATTTAATTTCCTGTACGGTACGAGTCCGCCTCGCGTCTCCCGTACACGGCGAAAGGCATCGAATGTGTGATAAATGGAGGGAAAATGTAAATACCACCCGGGCTCGGTTCCGGCCCAATTGTGGATGCTTCCCAACGGGGACTCTCCTGCAGCCGGCGTGACATTTTGTCACGATTTCCATTTTGCTGCGGCCCCGCAACCGAACCAGGCTCATCAGGGCCCTACGATATGTGGGTGTTTATTTGATTCTTCACTTTCTTCAATACCCGGGACTTTTTACACAGCTCGACACACACACACACCTTTAACATGGGAGGACAGTGGGAAGTAGCAGACAGTTATGTAATTGAAATCAACAAGCTTCCAGCAACTGTGGACCGCACGGAAATTTGGTGTTTGACATTGCCACAGCCTCGTTCCGTTACCGGGAATGTCGGTGTGCGGCTTCTGCCGGAAGAACGAGGCTGCCAGAAAGGATCAACACACACCGGGCACGATGTTCGCATGATGCTGCATGACTCGGAGCACTTATTTCTGCGCCCTTTTATTATTATTATTTTGCTTTGCCTTACTTGCTCGGGGTACGAACAGCCGGTCGGCTAAAAGTAGCAGCCAGCAGCATAGAAATCGAGATGACGAATCATGTACTCGTGAACCGGGGGGGGGGGGGGGTTTAGGGAAAATTGATCCACCAAATAAAAACGAACATTTTCCCGGAACTTTGCGGCTAACCGGTGTGGCGTTCAGGGAAGCGGCAAGTGCTACTAAAATGGACAGAAATAATGGTCATCGGGCGAAAACACAGCAAGACATCCTGTAGCACAAAAACAAACGAAAACCAACAAGCAAAGGCGAGGCAGAAAGAAACACGCAAATAAACAAACAAATGTGCCTTATTTGGGAAAGCTTTTTGTAGGGAAATGCTTGCCAGGCTATGCTATGGTCGATAGAAGAAAGGACAATCTGGAGCATGGGACAGATTTATCGAATTAATCTCATACCCCAACTGCTGGGCAAGTCGTACCGAGCGAGCTGTTCTGATGAATTAGACAAGTTGCCCCATATTGGGTGTGCCCGGTGGTCGAGCGGCTTATTATTTGTCCGACAGGCGAAATAAGCTCCAACAGAGTGCTGTCGCTGTATGACAACTGGCCGTGAGCTGAGGTGTGATTCTGATTCTATTTACTCTACTCTGCTCTTGCCCAAGTTAATTAACCCCAGACGATTTGGGTAGCGGTGGAGAACACTATTTTTCGAAATCAAATGAGAGAATGGATTGTCAGACATTTAATACAAATCACATGCGTTATTCACTTTTCCTTCCTGCAGTTTTGTGGAATAAGTGTTTATCTTTCACGAAACACTCATCATTAAACTTCGTTCAACAACGTTACTTTCAGCTTTGGCGCGGTTTAGTAACGTAAGAACAAGTGATGATTATAAAGTACATGATTTTTTTTAGTTTTAAGCATCATGACACGTTGAAAAAGGAAACACAATTTTTTAAAAACGTGCAAATCGAATAAAACACGGTGGTACTAATGCTGGAAGATTATTTATTTATTTTTTTAGGTAGTTTTTTTAATGGCATCTCAAAAATTGTTGATTTGGAAATGCAGGACTGGATAAACTATTAACGTGCTTGGTATGACTAAGGACTCACACACTCGTTCTGCTTATGGGAAGACAGCCCGAAAGAAATTTGAAAAACGTTTGGACCTAAATTAGTAAAGTGTCCCATCGGTAGCACTATTAGTTAGCTTTCTTTTACAAAATGCATGTTTCTCATGACAGATCTCATGTATTTTGACAGATTCTTTATATATTATGGCAATACATGGATAATTACTGGGGAGCCTAGAGATACAAGGTAGATTTTCATTATTGTGTAATATTTTTTAAGTGAATGATCAATATCCTAGGAGGCGGCTTGGTGGTCTAGCGGCGTAGGCCTGTTTCATAAGATCAGGCCCGACGTTGCATCGAATCCCATTTGGACCGCTACCGCTCCTCATACGCAGTACTCACTATTCTGCTATGGGTACACTTAATCACAGCCCCCTCTCCGTACGAAGGATTTTAATAATCTTGCTACGGATGGGTACACTCAGTCACAGAAAGAGCCAAAAGCACATTGGTGTTCTGGGGTTAGGCCTTGACCCTACTGCGTTGTTGTGCCATCCAAGAAAAAGAAGACCAATATGATAATTTAACGTGTATAACGAACCCCTTTTTATTTAAATAAGAACTCACCTCAAATTAAAATGGTCATTATACAAGGGTAATATTTTTTTGATTCCAGATTAATGTTTTAACGATCGAATTAACGCAGTGATGACGAGGTTATCAACATTAACGATTCCATTAATGATGATGTGCATGATAACATCAGCGGGAACGAGTTTGACCAATTTCAAAATGTTTAATATCAATCATTATGATCCCATTTGAATAACAATTATTCTTAATTACAATAACGATTTTTTCTAGAAAGGATAAACATTTCAATTAAACGCAACGCAAAGTTCGTTCCCAAAAATCATTTAAATAAAATTAGTATAAACCACCTCTAGCTTTTGATTGGGTTGGTTGCAGCATGCTGACTCTGAAATGACTTCGAGACTGTATGAATTCCATTACAACAGAGCTCAATTTGCCAATTTGGGATATGTTTGAGGTGAGGATTGATACTATATACCAAAAGTTATAAGTTAGGAACATACTAACTCTCTTCGATAGGGACCTATTGTAGATTAAAATCTCTCATTTACATTTCCATAATAATTGAGCGAATAATTTAGTAGTGATACCTCATTAGAGTTTGATCGTGAATCTGTTTGAGTTTGTGAAGTCGGTGGCAATTTAGGAAATACATTATTTTTATTATTTTACACAAAAGTCATATTTCTGAACTTCGATTTTTTCTGCAATGACATACTATGTTACATAAAATTCGTTGATTGATGATTCCGATGTTTGTTTAGATTGTCTCTTTGCTAGTAGTAATTATAGAAATATCATAAGGATATACAATTACAGCGTGTAACGAACGAACTGATTTTCGGACAGGCAATTTGGTATCATAACTTCACAATCAAGACACATAATTAAGTATACACAAAAGAATAATTCCCTTGTATTGGCATCTTGTTTGGATTAATGGTCAATCACATTAGTGGCACATTAGAGATAACAGTTGTTGCGTCAAAAAAGAAAGAAGGAAATAATGGCCTGGTTTGCGTTCTAACTACACAGCCCTAAGTATATTTTCCATTTATATAAAACATAATCCTATTTGAGCTGCCCCTGATACAAAAGAATTATGATTCCATATCATATCATATTACACGATGTCATAGTTAGCTATATACATTGGCCTGTTGAACCAAATAACAAGAGTGTTGTGTACGACACTATGTGGTTTATGTTGAAAAGCTGACTTTAATAAATTCGGAATAATATGGAGTATATGGGTCACTCATTTTTTGTAAATCATTTTATAAAAAAAAAACTATTGTATTTATCTGAAACTTCCCCTCTTTTTGCAGTATTGAAATCATTTTTACTGTATTGATTTCATTTTTTACAGAACATAGCTGAATATTAATCCTATACAGTTAAACCTCTCTAGTTGGGTTTTAAATGTGCCCCGACTAGTGAATTCAACTCGATAGTTGGATTGTTTGACAGCTATGCAATTGTGGTTTTACAATCCAAGTAGCCATGCGTTATTACGCAAATTGCATTTTAATGTTCGCTTTTATACCGAAAAATAATTGTTTTCTGCATATTTTTGGAATGATTGTCGATTTTACTACTCATCAGCAGACTGAATTTCCATAAAACAACGTTGTTTTGGAAAAATAATGTGTCGATTGTTACATAAACAAAGAAAATGCATCATGTACTTTCATGATGCACTTGCATTTGACAACCTCGTTGGTTGGCATACGGCCCAAGTATTGAGGTACCAACCATGGAGCAACCCAACTAAAATGTTCCATATTGTAAACATCAAGAATCTGACTGAATGTGAACGCGCTACACATGGAACTCTATCAACATACATATTAAAAACTTAATTATGTATAATGTGAAGAAAATTATTGTATAGATTATTGTAAAAAATAAATGTTTTTATCAGTTGGATAGTAGCATAAATGGATTAAATGAAAATATATTTGAACCTATCAACTACATGAAGACCAGTTTAACATGTCTGCTGCACGAACTGTTAACAATACATGCTTATAATAATAGGGTCTACATAATTAAATAAGAAAACAACATCTCATCAACACATAATCAGTTGAACGTTATTTGACTTTTATTTACAAGGAAATCAACTGACATATTATAGTAGCTACAGTATTATTCTAGATTTACACTGTTATTTTACAAACCGGTTAGTTTTATAACATGTTTCGTTGATTGTTTTTCATGCAATCAAAACTTGTAACAAAATTGAAACCAAAAATGTTCCTCCAACAAAGAATGACAATTCGTTTGTACGAGTTGGCAACAATTGGTACCGCAATGTTTCCATTAACTCGGACATAAGCAATAACAAACATATGATTTTATATATTTTGCAACCAAGAAATAATAGAATGATGTCACGCAAGAAATCAGCTACCCATTTTCAAAAGATGATGGTATTGAAATATTTTTTTGTCTATACACTATTTTACTTTTTTCCATGAGAACGAAGTGTTCTCTAAGGTAAGGTCACTCTGTTTCAACGTTTGGAGGTCAATGAGTGTCTATACTTTGTGCAAAAAATAACCCCATAAAGTTTTGGCACGTCCAACAATGACCAATCCACATGGTTCACAAGTTAAAATGTCGTATGAGCGAATACAGCGTGTTGCGAAGTGGCTCATCATGCTTTGTAAAAATGTTACACCATGATTATCACCACAGCTGCCTTCATTCTATGATTTACTACTGTGATCTAATTTTCATTACTAATATACCAACAAGTGGATGCGCTAATTAGAAACGATAGCAATATAATTGAATGTTTGCTTGTTTGTTATACACTCTTATTCACGCCGTCCCACTGTGCGAGACTGTTCCAGAGTTTCTGCCAGTTAAAGTAGCAGAAGAAATGTTTGAAGAATTTCTACCTAAGGCCAGGATGGCGACGTGGGATCACTTTTCGTGCCCCTCCAAGGACATGCGTTGCTGTACACTTGTGAAACCGGACCAGAGGGAGAGGAACGCAATAAAGAGCATATAAAATTGGCCATTACGGTATTACGTTACATAAAGTCAGCAGGGAAGAGTTAACGACACCCACAACACGGGTGGGTAGATGTTGCAACGCAATCCGCTTCATGGTTTGGAAGTGTAGCAAAATAAAGCACAGAATTAACGGAACTGGAGCTTGGCCTGGTATACGCGTTGTACGTACACCGTTTGGTGGATGACATTTCTTACAAAAGGTGAACTCACTTGCACACACGATGCTTGAAGGAAAAGAAAGTTGAGCGTATTTTTGCTATACTTTACCATAAAAAAGTGCGTGGGCTATGTTGGGCTTAGAAGAGTCGCATTTTTAACGAATTCATTTCGCTGGAGGTTTGGAATCTGTTGTTTTACCGAGATCTTAATGTTCCTTTGCATAATTAAATGCAGCGTATTTGCGCAGGAGCTGTAAAGGATCTTCGTTCTATCGCCATGCTGTCTGGTATGGAAGGTTGCCAAATGTCCACAACCCACTGCTACCAACATTACGGTTGCCTTTATACGCTATAACACCCAACCCGGCCAGTTGCACCTTAATTAGTGCAAAGGGCACGGTGGGCCTATGGGTTCTATTTAATCGTCACCCACAATTGAAATCATTACGAAATGGGTGTTTATTTGCACTGCACATGCGTGTGTGTGTGTACGGGATGGCTCTTTTAACGCCGGCAATTACACGCTATGCGGCATCGTCATCTAATAGCTACTTACCGACCACTTTCAGCTCTAAAAATATTGACGTTGGTGGGTGTGTCGACACCTGACATTCGTACAACCCGGCGTCACGATCCTGGACGAACTTTATCTGCAGCGTCCAGTCCTGGCGGTAGTGTCCGGTTCCCGGGAGCCGTCCGACATGGGGAAGAAAGAAACATCAAAACACATGTTAGTGATATGGTAGGCGTCGTACGTACAGTGCAGTAGAGACACTTTAGCTCAACAGAGCGCAAGCGGCCTTTTATGGGTGACGATGAAAAAGAAACAGCCCGTCGCTTCCTTCCCCTTAGTCACCGGGTAGCTGACTACGCACGGGAAAAGGAATAAACAACGGGCTCGCTCACTACACCACAAGCAGAAAAACAATAAACAACACGGGCACAAGTGCAATTGGTAAACCTCTGAATTTTGCAGGTGGGTAGCACTAAATCTTTCATCGCTGCTGTACGTCGTCAAGCCAACGGTGAGTAGATGATAGTCCTTCCGCCGGATCCAAGACACCTTTGGCGCACAAACATCAAACAACGGAGAGAGAAAGAAAGAGATAGAAAGGAAGAGAAAAAGAGAAATTACATTTAGTCACATTGCCATGCAAAAGGGACTTTAGGGTATTTTTCTGCGTTGCCTTCGCAACACCGAACCCGTGGGAACCTTCCTGGAAAATGATAAATGTATGCTGCACGTCGCTTTATTACTAAACGATGGACAAAGTTTTACAACGGGTTTCTTGCATGGTTTAGTTCCACTCGAGGTGGTCAAAGTGGAATGGGGTTGTTCAGAAAATACACCTTGCCATTTTCGTAGCAAGTTGCGGTTTTTATTGGCGAAACATGATTAAATGTTCGCATCGGTCGACTTGTTTTCAGCAAAACGTGTTTTTTGGTTTGATTTTGAACTGCAAACTGGTGAAACATTAGCTTGTGTTTTATTAAACAAACAATTTGAAATTGTTTGCAACTGTGTAAAAAACCTTTTATAAAACATTTTGCACGTAGAACAGTGCTCGTTTTGCATGAAGGAAGCTCTTCTCTTGCATCACACCGCACGCAGAACAATTTCAAACACAATATTCGTACGAGCGTCAGCAATTTATTACGGGAGCGGGCATGTTATGCACATGCACCGTGTTCGCAGCACGTGGCACGTGCACTGAAAGGCAGTTTCTAGTTTGTCGAAACAATAGATCACCCCTAGTGCACAATGCTGGACAGGTTGGGTGGGGCGACGATAAGAACCAGCACTGCAAAAGGTTATGCATTGAAAATGGTCTTTTCGGTGGACGTCGTTCTATCATTGTGGCGGCTGTGGAAAAGGGTTATCCCGGTTTTCCCTTTGCGCCACGGTTCCAGTGTACCGTGAGCCGGGCTGATGCACGGTGGAAAAAGGATGACTTGGCCCCCTGCCGTGTGCTTAGTCGTGATGCGTTCCCAGCCACAGTGCAGTACAATGGTGCACTACGGTGAATGAGAACAAATTGGGAAAAGTTTTGCAATTACACTCACCGTACAGCGGAGTGTTTGATGAATACTCGAATACAGATTCCAGCGTCCTGGAGTGCTCCACGACTCTGGCAGCGGCACGCAAATCCAGAGCGTCAGTACTGTTATGTCAATGGAGCCAAGGAGGAAATAAAAAACTAAGCAGGAAATACGACAAAGCCAGTGCACCGCTCAATAGTGTCTAGCACACAAGCTACATGGCAGACGTCATGATTTTTAGAGCGTTGCACAATTTGACGAATGACTGTGGGACATTTTTTTTCTTCGCCCGTTTTCCAACCTGTCGGTTGATTTCGGGTGGGAAGTTGCTAAATTTCACTCAAAAGCTCGTAAACCAAACTGTGTTTTTTTGGTAACCGGTTCCCGAACTTTCTATACTATCGCGATTGCATTTGCACCTCTGCTGCCAGTATCGATATCCCTCGAACGGTGATACGATTCCCGCAGGATACCGGTGCTTCAACGGATTCGACGAGTTGCAAACAAAACCCAAAACCCTTACTTTTTCGTGGCATTAAAGTTTATCCAGTAGGAAAGGACAGTTTGGAAGTTGTATTTAGTCTTCGTATTCGCGTCCACGGATCACGAATCCAATTGCCGGTGTTCCTTTGCCGACGAAGCTCGTGGCCTGGCTGCCCGTTGGCAGCATCGCTCTTGATTGCGTTTGTCGGTTGCGAACGAAACAGCTCGGGATGTATGGTATTTTGTTTTTTGCATAGTGCCATCGAAAGAATGGCTTTTGTACTGTTTTGCAAGCTGGAAACGGTTTGTAGCAAACCAAATAGTAACGCTTATGGATGAAGTTATCCTTCAGCAGTGTACATACGAACGAGCAAAGTACCGCTTTTGGCATGATTGAAAATGTCCAATAGGGCGAATCAAGGTGCATTATGGAATTAATACCGTTTTGCTTCAACCTTGCTTTACAAATTTTCATTTTAGTGCAAGAAGGATCAACAATAAAAGCGAACTAAAGATACTAAGATCTCACTCAAAAACGTTTCTCACTTAAACAAGTTTAATCCCCCATACAAAGAGTCTATAGGAGCAGATTCATGTGAGCAGCAGAACACAACATAACGGATACAGGCCAACAGTAAAAGCTCACTCAAATTGTAGCAATATATTTGTTTTATAAATTAACCACTTAATAAATTCAGAAAATCAAGCACGTCTCGAAATATCGCATGTTCAACCAATCATAAACAGTAACAAGACATCGTATAAGTGTGTCATCGTTAAACAATAAAGCATACACGAAACGGTGATTTCAGTTCACTAGTACGCGAAAGGCGGATAGTGTTTCTGACTATTATCATCATTAAACACTCTACCTTTACTCTAGGTACATATTACAAGATATCCGCCTAAGAGGTTATCAGTTGTCAGAACAGCTGTTCGTCGACTAAAAATAATATATATTGATTCAGTAGTTTGTTGATGAACGACAGGATAAGGTAAACTATTTTTTGCCTCATTGACATCCATTGCAAGATGTTTAGCATTATGTAAGCAGCGTTAAAATGACCACTGTTTAGCTCACCTGCCATACACCTCTTCTGAATCTTTTTAAAATCGAGACATCTGCGTTAGAGAAGCCAGAAGAAGCTTAAAAAGACTCAACATTAATGTCACTTCTAAGAGAATTCCACATTCTCCGATGCAATGTTGAAAATATTGATGTTACAAAATATAAACTCACCAACACTGAATCGTTAGAGTAACGTTTATAAAACTTCCAGACATTTTGTGAGTTAACTATAATACGAAATAATTTCATCCACGTTATGCAGTTTTATTTATATTCTTGTTTGTTCTAATGATTTTTTTGTTAGAGATTATTGGTACAAATTATATCGTTGAAATTCTACTCTATCGATTTCAATGCCATATCAGAATTCTTATTTTTCTCCCCTATTCTAGTTTTATCGTATTGCAGTTGTTAACAGTTGTCCTTCACTATCGATAGCAAAATTGTTAAATTTATCTAAGGTAAAAATATATGACTTAAAGCCGCCTATCACGACAGTTATACTTATGTGACAGGTTCTTCTGCTTTCAAACTGAAATAAATGGCTTCTTTTCTTCGCCTAATAGTCCATCGTTTACGGCAGCCATCCAACGGGACTCAAGCGATGAAAATATTACCAAGCCGGATGACTATTAGCATAATAAATAGTACACCGTATAGGAAACCATCAATCCTACGGGCCGGCGTTTCTTCTTCCTTCGCGTCACCGGATAAACATTCTTCGCCTGATCACACAGATTTTACTCGCCTTGCACGAGCGAAAAGCATTTCTTTGCACGAAGCAAAATCTATGGCACTTTAAACATTTGCCAGGCACCGCCTCGGTAAGGTAAAGCCAAAGCGTTCCGGCAGACGAGAGAAAATCCTGGTTTATTACACGTAAGCGCAGCAGGCGGGAATTAGCATTCCGGTCACGAACTCATGCACCGGGTCCGCGTGTTCACCATTTTATCTATCGACGGTCCGGTTTTACTAAACTTTTACCGATCACATTTTCTGTAATGGCCCATTTTCGATCATTTGATGGTTGTTTGAGACTCTGGCTAGCAGGGTACACTGCAAGACGGTGGCTAGTGTGTTAAGTTTCCTCTTTTTTTGGCTGCGAGGATGTTGAGTAGATTGTGTTTTTATTTTGTACAGTAAATGTAACCATCAAAGCGATTCGAACATATCTCTACGAAAAAGACATGATTTTGGGTAATTTCAATTTGTTTCGAGGTAGGTCCACGATTAATAAGTACTTAAGTTGTTTACTAAATTAGAGACATTTCAGTTACACAAACTTGTTGCTTACACACATCCACATAGTAAATCTTAATTGGCAGAGTCAATTTGTTGTTTGCTTCGATCCCACGACTTATTCAAATGTCGATCGCTATTTTTGTTTTACTAGGTAATTTGGAGCTGTACGAGCTGTACAACGACCTTACTGTTGTGCAGCGGATTAAGCTCGCCCGGCTACGGTGGGCTGGCCATGTCATACGCACGGACCTGGACGACCTAGCCCGTAAAGTCCTCTTAGGCCGTCCACATGGACAGGGGAGGCGTGGTAGACCCAAGCTGAGGTGGGAAGATGGCGTTGAGGCGTCCGCCATCAAGGCCGGGATAACGGATTGGCAGAGGACGGCGCGAGACCGTGAGCGGTTTCGAAGTTTGTTGCCGCAGGCAAAGACTGCGAAGCGGTTGTAGCGCCCGATAAGTAAGTAAGTAAGGTAATTTGGCCCGGTCACAGTGATGCGCAATACAAATATTAGATATGCAAGAGATCTAAGGAACGCACAAAAGAACTCTTCATAATAAACTCAAAATATTTAAGTGTTGATAAATGTAAGAACGGTCTTCTTGCAAATACTACGCTTTTATCGGTTCAAGAAATTTTATTTTACGTACTTTTTCAATTAAACCCATAACTTTCCTTCTGTTGTTCTTAATACCGCAATGGTTTGGTATCTATCGTCAAAACAGAAGCTAATCCTTCTTGTCCATAAATGTTTTAAATCCTATTTTCTGTTCATGAACCATTCTTGGCAGCAATGATTCCAAGCAATGGTTAGCTTTTCAAATAATGATTAGCTTTTCGAGCAATGGTTTTTGTTTAGTTTTTGGTATCCCTAATGCCTGAATCCCTATTGTATTTAAACACAGGCCTCTTTCGGTTGCGCTGCAGTTAATCTTTTAGTTCTGGGATTCACTCCATTCTGCTGCAATGAATCCCGAACTTGGATCAGGAGCTTTTGTCAAGCCTGTTCCAGCCATGATACTAATCATACTCAGATCTGAAGGCAACTGAGCTTTCAGTTGCAACTGAAGTTTGCACAAAACAGGGTATCTTTCGATTGTTGTAATTGTTCATATTTCATACTTGCTCCTGATCCCGATTCTGTAACTGTAGCCCTAGCCCATCTCAGTTCTGATAATTCAGGTATGTCTAACTGGCGGTCCGCGAGAAAATTTCAAGATATCGTTTTGAAAGCATAGATTACCGAAAAACTCAACTTTGCGGTCCGTGAATAATCGAAAATGTGTTAATGCGGCCTGCCAATGAAATGAGTTTGACACATCTGAGATAATTTTACCGGGCTTGTTCTGACAACATTGTGCTTTGGCTCTTCCTGTGACTGAATGTACCTCCATCCATATCAAGATTGTTAATCATGCGTATGGTGGGCTGTGATTTAGTGTACCCATAGCAGGTTAGTCAATCCTGCGTATGGACGGCCTAACCGTTACTACCGAATAAAAAAGTGATTATGGCCAGGTATAGATGTATTATATCAGATATATCATGTACCCATACCCTTCTTCTTTTTCACTCTAGTGAAAGTAGGCACAAGTAGAATTTATATGGCGATTTCAAAGTAAAAGAAATTGTTGAGTCAATAAAACTCAAAAATACATTGTGCCAACAATCAATATCATGTTGAACTGTAACATTAAAAAAAAAGAGTTGCTGAGATTTCAAAAACTTTTCACCCAATTATTTCAACCGAAAGAGTGATTTTGATATCATCCTCTCATTGCAGTAGGGAACCAATTAAATTAAAAACATTTTCTGTTTCATTTATTTGCTTCGTTTGAGTTCACTGGAATCCCTAACATATGCCTCAATTTTGCACGAGGTGTATTTGATTTCTTCGTAATGTTTGTTTTTTTCTGGGGGAAAAGCTAGCGAAAACTAGTTTTCACTCCACTTCAAACATGAATATTAAGTAGGTTGCAAAGTTTTGACAAACTGTTTACGAACGAGATGTGTAAAAAATTCTGTGTTTGTAGACATTTCATGAATATTTTTTATGCTGCATGATTGTTGTATCTAGTCAACTGTTGATGAACACATTTCTCTAGCCAACCAGTCAAACAAATGAATAATTCAGATAGCATAAAACATTTTCACTTTTGACATTTGTTGTGTTAATTAGTCAATGATATTTAGAGGCTCAAATAAGCGCAATTTCTTCCAAACTTCCAAACTAATGACGTGTATTTTACAGCTGGGCGAAAAATGCTGCAGTACAAGGATTTGATGGTAGTTGGGTTCTTGAAAACTTTTGTCGTGCAATACAGAAGCCCTAGCAGTTGGTTGGAGTTGGCTATCACCTCATTTACTTGTCGGTCAAAAGTCATTTTAGTGTCGAGTATAATACCGAGATCTTCAATGTGATCTGTGAAAGAACAGGATATACATCGTTTTTATACGTGTGATGTATAATTTCCCAGGCCCGTGAAAAAGAAATAACGCGGTATTTGTCGATGCATAATTGCAGCCAGTTCCGGGTGCACCATTGATGAAATTCAGATAGGTTGTGTTGTAATTGTAGTCGGTCGAAATTGTTCCGTATTACAGTGTAGATTTTTATGTCATGTGCGTACATAATGTGCATTCCAGTGATCAGTACAAAAACTAGGTCGTCTTAAGTATAATAGTATAAAAGTATAAACAGCAAGGGACCGAAAATGCTACCTTGTGGAACACTAGACAGTGCTTCGAAAAGACGAGATATGGATAGCCCCAGTGCGACTGCATAACTACGGCCATAAGGTAAGAGTTCAGCCAGCGAGTAATTATTCTTCCTCACTCCAGTTTCGACAATTTAGCCAGTAGAATACGATGATTTAAGCTGTCGAAAGCTGCTTTGATGTCTGTATAAATTGCGCCATTTCTAGTCTACTGTTACGCAAACAATACGATGTAAAATTGAGAAAATTGGTTATAGTTGACCGTTTTGGAGCAAAGCCATGTTGCTGCTGACTGATATATTGAGATGCGGATGCTAGTAGGCTAGTGTGAATAACTTTTTCGAAGACTTTAGCAGTGGTACTTAGCGATGTTATTCCTTTGAAGTTAGTAGCCTGTGTGTTATTATTTTTTTCTATTTTAGGACAATTAAAGAGTTCTTCCATATTGCAGGGAAGACTCCGTGGTTAAACGACACATTAAAAATTTTGGTCAAGCTGGGTGCAATTGTCCGGCAATATCTGCTAAGGATAATTGCAGGAATGCCATCAGGTCCAGGTTTAGCAGTTGGTTTTAGCGATTTTGATAGTTTTATGACATTATCTTCAGTAATTCGAATTACGTCAAAGTGCAGGAGGTCACGCGGTGTGTCAACGAGCGCTTTTGTGATGGTGTCATCATGAACATTAATTGAGGTGAAATAGTGGGTCCTTAATTCTTAGAGCAAATAGTGGGCAGATTTCACCGGTCCTTGTAGCGGTTTCATTTTTATAATGAACGGTTTATGGTAGCACGTTAGTACGTTTTCTTTGTGTTGTTAATGTGAGCCCAGAACGACTTTGGGTTATTTGTTATACTCCTTTCTAATTTTGCTATATATTCTCCGTACCGTACTCCATTATAGCTGCGATAAAGGCGAATGCATTCTGTTAAGATACATTTGTTCGACAGTTACCGATGTTTGTTATATCTTCGTAATGCTGCAGTTTTAGCGCTTTTCAGTCACTTTAAGTGAATGTTAGATCAGGCAGGACCTTTTTCCATAAAGGCTAGCGGAACACATGTTTTTGGAACGTGTTTAACAGGTAATGATGGTTCAGTGTTGATACTGCTTCATCAGTAGAGATATAATGTTCAGCCCTTAGTTGGTTGATAAAATCAATAAGGAGTTTATTGAGTCGCTCGAAACCGGTTTTATAAAAAAAACATTCTTGGCCTTGTTGGTTGCGTCGATGTTTGATGAAAATAATTGAGCAAACATAATTCGATGTTTAACTAGCTATTTAATGGTAGTACTGAAAACAATTGGATGCCTTTTTTAACTCTAAATTATTACCGTTTGTTCAAAGCTTTGGAGCTTTCTGAATGTTCAACAGAGATATTAAATATATTGAGTGTGGAATAACCAATAAAACCACAAAGATAATGAAAACTTATTAAAATTTTAGTCATTAAATTACATGCAATTGAACCTGTTATCTTGTTTATAAAGCAATCGGAAATTAATCACTAAAATTTGCAATATTATATTCTCTTTTTTCGTTGAAATTTAAATAAACTATAATATGTTTTGCGTTCGAATGCGGGACAAAACCAGTTCACGATTTTAAATTATTCCCTCCCTTTTTATGAACACATTCAAATGTGAAATCGATACGCCGCTCGACACATCCATAAAGTGCTATTCGATATTGGAAGCCTTTAAGGGCACGCCTGCCCATCAACAACCCTTCCCAGTGGTGGACACAACAACCTCGCGCAGCAAAACCCCCGGAAATGGACCCATTTGTAACGTCAAAATCGAGTCATTCAGTACACCGCATCCAGTCACTACACACAAACATACACACCTCTGCCCCACGTACTTACCACACCCTCGCCTATATGATGGATCCTGCAGGGGACGTGTGCCGTGCTGCCTATCTGCGACGTCACCAGCGTGTAGTTCTCCGTCCCGAACTGCATCGGCATTTTGTAGTACTTGAGCAGCTCCTCGCTGTCGCTGCCCTGCTCGAAGTAGTTCGATAGCCCGGGACCGGATTCTCCGCCCTCGCCCTCACCGTTGCCGGGACCGTTGCCAGCGGCCCGGTGCCCATGGTTCTGTTGTTTGTCGAGCGCGTTAGTGTGGCTACCGGTTGAGCTCTTGTCCGGCGTGTGGGGCGAAAGTAGGAAAAATGCTGTCCTGAGTATCATATCGCTGCGGTCGATCAATGACGCCATTCCTGTGGGAGAACGGAAGGGAAGGAGAACAAAAAAAAAAAGACAGAAAGGAGAATTGTAAACTGGTGACATGACAATGGTATTGAAAAATCAGTTCCAAAGCATTCGACGAACGAGTCAAGCACTTGTTTGACGATGCTGTCAGTATGGAATGCATGGTAGATGTTTGGTGCCTAAACAGGATTGATATGTTATGAACAGCAAGTGGAAAATGGTTTGTCGATTTATTGAAATGCAAATATCGGTTTTGCTCTGCACCTTCAATAGAAAAATCGTGTATAAGTTTATAAAAACTTCTTTCAAAGAACGTATAACATACAATAGTTTGGGATAAGTTGGAAGCCTTTGTGAGCTATTTTGTTCAACAGAAATGAAATCAGATCTATCTGATCAGATTTATCGATTTTTAAAATTGTTTGTTGAAATTGCACTAAAAAACCGTATGTTTATATGACTGTGTTTTTTTTTTTGTTTCACATTTAACTACCATTTAACTGATAATCAATCAAACTCGAGAGCTTTAAGAGCATCAAGCTGCTTCGAACGACATTAACTTGCCTGATTTAAGGCCACCGTTCACGAAAGAACGTTCGGCAGAGCTTCGTTTTAAGTCTTGCTAAAAAATACTCAATGCGAAGTGAGATGAAATTTCAATTTAATTCCACAAATTCTTTTACTCTGAAGGTCCCTTTCTCTGACATAATCATCGCCGCGCAACGGGAACGAACTTCATATGGAAGCAGATAATAACTGTGAGTGCTTGCGCTTTTCCTATCTTTTGACTTTTCACACCTTTCTCACACACACACACACACACACACAGGTAATTAGGCGTGACAAAAGTGAACTGCAAAGTGTGCAAATATGAACAGGAGGATCAGTGCCGTGGCGAGTAAAAATGGCATTTTTCACATTGCGCCGGGGGAAAACTAATTCATCTTCCTTTGCACACCATGACGCCTGACGTTGCGTCACGATACGGCAGCAAATTGGTTAGCATTATTAACTTTTTGTGAGTAACGCTCACTGTTGTGAGGATGAAAAATCACCTCCAGCCAAATGTGGCGTCAAGCGGGTGCGTAAGACTTTTCTGCAAGGTGCTTACGTTTCCAGGATTTGATCACTGGCACAAAAAGGTGCAGAAACATGACGTCATTTTTGTGGGAAGTGTACTTAAATTTGTACCGCTAGAGGAAGTGTGTATGTTTGGCTGCGTGTACAGAGCGACATGGAAAAGGACAAGGACAAAGGGCAAGGACAAACGGAGTTAAGCCCCCCACCCCCAACCCAGGGAAACGGGCGGTGAAATGTACGGCTACAATTTATTGCTTTACAGTCAATTAACTTCAAGCTGGCATTCCGTACCTAGGCGTGGCAGCGTTTAGCAGTTCGCCGATGCCAGGAATGGACATATTTTGCTGCCTTATTATGGTTAGGGCAACGCTTTTCTTAAGCAGCATGCATGATGCTCGTTGGCCCTCACCGCAAGTGGAATGCCGGAAATGTGCCTTTCTTTCTTCTGTTTCCAGCCCCCGTACATTGGCCAGAGGAGACTTCGAATGGGAAAACAAATATAAATTGTTGTCGGATGTGGATCAGCGAGTGGTATGTGAGTTATTGTTTTGTGTGCGCACATACTCGCTCACGGTAGTGATGCGAACCGTGTGCACTATATGGGACATAGCTGCACGTCCGTCCAACCGAGGCCGAACGAGGGCGAGGGCAAGCGAAGGATCCTATAATCGTCTTCGTGACACCATTTTTCACATTTATCCCCCCGCATTGTTCGGGGTTGTTTCGCTGCTGAGGTACCGATCTTTACTGCAACGGACCAGAGCCTGCAGTGAGCTGCTGTGCGCGTCTTGGGGCTCTGGAAAGCTTATAATTTATTCTCTGCTCGAGCAGCAACATTTCATGCATAATATGCGTGTGGGTGGGTGGGCGTTTGTACCAATATCGTTACGAGTGTAACGAGGGTGGTAAAATCAGCATTTTACGGAAGGATTCCAGCCACAAACACAATGCAGACGGGGACGGGGAAGTGGTTGCTGATCTGCAGCTCCAGACAAGCCCTGGTACAAATAATTGTTGGCAAACCATTTGAATCCAATCGTGGCGCACCGCATACACAGCTGCACAGTGCCGGAGAAATGAAAAAAGTCTACGCACACATCGTTTCCCTTCCTACCACGGAGGAAAAGGGTGGAAAGCTGTTGAACGGGAAGGCAACAAAGGGAGGGCCTTGCACTGTGACTGGCAGTCAGAAGACATCTTCCATACACGGTCGTTATCCCCGAGAGGATGGTAATGTGCCTTTGGGACGACGTGATAGCAGCTGGCATGGCAGCAAACTGATATGCCAAGATCGGTTGAAATGCAAAGTGCGTCCCAAAAGGGTGGCTGGATTGCCCGGCCGAGCGGATGAATTGTTGATATTTGATAAACAAATCGCAAAAGCCCTTCCGGGTGAGTGGACGGCGATCGAAAATAAATTTAATCGATAGCATTCTGATGCTCCCTGCCGGGACTGGATAGAGAGGTTGTAGCTGCCTCTGCAAATAGAACGAAATAGACACTCGAGTGCTCACTTTGCGGCGTCTGTGAAGGGGCAGGACATCAAGCATCATGAGCAACCGATAGGTAGCCAGCCATGTTTGCTAATGGCCTGTGTAATGGATGCAATAGGTTCGCAAGGATATGGAAACTTTTCCCTGTAATTGATTTGAACGACTTGTTCCATTTCTAAGAATACATTCCCCGGTGGCATCCGTTTCTATCTCATACCACTAGCACCAGTAATAGAGAATTCGATAGCATGCCTACTGAATGTCATAATACAATCGTAACAGAGGGACATGGCTTATACATGTATGCATGAGGTATGCAGCGCAATGAAAAGCGGTTGCTGCATTTTCAATTTCATTGTGGTTTCATTGTTAGTTTGGTTTGGATATTTTCAATAACCGTTTTGTACACAAAAAAGCAATCCTACCGGGAGACAGTGAACTCTCGGCGTCCACACTCTCTAAGCCCTAAGGTGATCATACAAATCAATAGCTGTTTTGAATTCTGTTGTTGAGCGTTGTTGGTCGATACCGCTTATCGAATCCCTACAGCTGGCTGTCTTTCCTTGGCTAATCTGTACGGAACCCATAATCCTGCCATTGGCCGGTGCAAAAAATTCGCTGGCTCACCTGCTCGCGGCCAGTCACAGCCACAGCCGAAAAGGAGAAAGGGTTCTTTTCGTTTGCAGGGTAAAAAAATTTTGCTTTACCAGGTTCTACCTCTAATAACGCCACCGATCCGAAGCTTTCGGTGTTTTGCTTTTGTGAACAAGAGAGAAAAGGATTTGCGCAACCAATGGCAACGGAACTAAGCAGGCACCGGTAGAGTATTCAATATTTACACCAGGTTTACACATTCATTTGCTGTGCCGCCTTTGTACCGCCGGGAGTGTGCGGATACAGCGCGAGATGTTTGAATATTTAATCCTTTATGTAATGCTGCGAAAGAACTGAAAGCTTAGTAGCCCAACGGCATGTATTCGTTTGGTTTGTACCACCGATGGCGTGGTGTGCAAAATTTGATTTGAAAGCCAGCATTTACGCACCGCGTTGCGTCAATTAGAGGTTGTTCTTTACTGCGCTGTTTGATGTGTTGCTTTATTTGAGGTAATGTGTTGTATTGTTCGCCTCCGAAGCGATGTGTGATTGCGATTTATATTTTATAAATTTGTGATTGAGTCAAATGAATCATGAATTGCTTTTGGGAACATTTAACCATAACGAATTTTCAATGAGGATTCTTGATTAAATAGCAATGCTTTTGAAGAAAATTGAAAACACTGACAAACACAATCAGAATAGGTCAAAAATTCAAAAATTGGAAATTATTTAAAAAGGACACGTTGTTCCAGAAAGTCATGAAGCATGTTTTTTGTAACTTAACTTTTCAATAATACATTGTTATTATTTTTAAGAAACAAAATATTATATCACTTAATATATAAATCTATAACACGGTATCGTTACCAATAATTACTTGAATATTTAGTGCATAAGATTATCACATATAAACTTTTATAATAAAATTTAAGAGAGACTTTCTATGAATATCAAATTATAAGAGTGTTTGCTGCCCTTGGTGGTTATATATGATACAAATATATGTTTTCAAATGTGGCTTAAAACTAAAAACAATCTCCTTACTTTATGAACAAGTTCATTGCAATGCAGTTTAGGAGCTTCATATTTTAGCAGTTTGAAGTGTGCGATGAAACAATTTGTGCCAATATCCATATACGAAATAACGCATAAAAAATTAACAAATGGTGAAAGCAACCAGGGCACTAATAAAAGATACTCAAAACTTTTCATAAAAGACGACGAAATAAGCAAAATTTCGCAAGACAAACTTATTTAGTTTGAATCAAACAATTTAGTTGTTAACATCGTTTTTTTTAATTACTAAACTTGTCTCAAGCCCTTGTAAGAAGTTTATCTCAATTGTTAAGCCAACTTACCATATCTGGGACATATTTGAAAAGGAGCATTAAATATCAAGAATATATTCTCCACTCCGAACATTTTCATCTTCTTGTATTTAAAATGTTTTCAAGTTCGATTTATCTGTTTGAATATTTTGCTTAACGAATGTCAGAAATGACCAAAACGTGGTCCCTGGATGAAAACAGTTTGGAAAACACTTGTCGCCATGCACCGTTGGACTTCTCGCTATCTTGTTCGCTGCTCAGTTAAGGTGTTCAATAAAGAAAGTCATATATTTGATTTGGGAACAACCCTTCCAGTTGGCTAAAATCGCCAACGCAAGGGATAACTGTTAACAACGTAGCAACTTGCTTAATATTAGGCCCAAAACCATTCACCGGTTTCGATGATATCCAGTAAACGAAATTTTAATGAACAATAAATAGTAATAAATGTTCTGATTAAGAACTGCAACGACTCGGAGTGAAAACTTCAAAGACTTCAACTTCGATGCCCATCATGCTTTGTTTTCCCGACAAAGTTCAAGTATGCGCCGCTACCAGTGTTTTTGAGGTAAATTAGGAAAGGAAGGAAGAAAATGCCCTTGTTATGAGCCTAGAATGTTAAAAAAGCTGTAAAGAATTATGTAAAGATAATAAGTTACCCAATCGCAATAAAAAAAACGATTGGAATTGCGCGAGCAAAGTAAAAATGTAAATTAATCAATTAACATATGCAAAGAGCGTAAGCATCGGATGAGCGATATGCACAAGGTCTACGTGTGCGCTAGTCTATCATTTGCTTACGTTTAACGATATTTTGTTAAAATAATCGATTTACACAAAGGCACCATATAATTCCAGCAGCTGGCAATTTCCACAACCCCATCGGGCGCTGCTAAATGTACGGCATCCATCAAACGTTAGCGTTGCAGGGTGTGAAGCACATATTTTGCAAATAGCTGAATCGTCTGCTCCAGGAATGCATGAAATTGGTTCCAAGCACAACCACCCCGCCCTATTGACCTCAAGGGAGCACGAGATGCCGGTGATGCGTAAACTTGTAGCGAGGCGGCAAAAACCTTCATCAATTCGGGCGCCCTCTATAAGCTCCCTTGCACAGCGATTGATTATGTATGAGCGGACCGCCCTTAGACCGCCCCAGAGACGCACCCGGATAATGGCGGGAGAAATTAAGCCTTTCTAAAATGCGTCAGACACACTCTTTACCGCATCTTGGATCATAATTCGTTTCGGGGGAAATTCTCACCGGTAAGGGATGAGCATCAACGAGCACTTAAAACGGTTCCACATTTCATTACAAAGATCGCGTTTTTTTCGTTCTCGTCCTCGCTATCCGTCCTGGCCTATGGATACGAACGCCATGCCGTTGATACTTTGATTTTTTCCCGTTTTAACAACAAATCAGACACTTTTCACTTCCCTCTACACTTCCCCCCTATCATTCTCTCTCTCTCTTTCTCTCTCTCTCTCTCTCTTTATCTCTTCCCATCGGAGTTTCTATGTCATTTTACTGCATCATTAAGCTTTAACAGTCAATCCCGTACGGCAGCAATTAAGTCCTCTAGGCAGCCAGTAAATCACGATTGATGCGTTTTATTTTGCCTCACCATTTTCCGACTAGCAGAAGAACAAAAAAAAACATCAGGTCGGAACTCCCCAACACATACACGATGACACAGTTTGGGCCAGCAGTTTGAAGTAGAGCAGTAAAATTGGCAGCGTTGGCGAGGGGCGGGATGGGGAGTTTCAATATACTTCCATCGTTAAATGCAAATGTCCCTTCGATTCCATAAAAAAGCTGGCCAAGAAAGATAAACTCACTCCCGGCGGTTCCGGGGTTGGCGCATTTTCACTCGCTTTCTCTCACTGCCGGGTTTGCTAGTTGGAGTTTCGATTTTGATGCCTTTTTGGTTCGCTCTTGTTTGACGTCCGGGTGGGCGCTTTTGGCGTGACGGTTTTCGGGTCGGGTAGAAATTTGAGTATCGAGCTTCCAACCAGATCCATAAACGGGGGGTGTAATAAAGTTTTCTGATGCATGCCGTTCGCTGTTTTGCTTTGTGTCTGCCACTACCCGTCACCCCTCACGCTGGCAGTAATAAACTTTTGTCTGATGTTTGCTCTCTTTACTCACAGTGGCAGTTGATTTGCGAGTTACGACAGTAGTGCCACAGAGCTCTTCGCACCCTACAGCAATTAAGTGTACACTGATGGATGGGTCGAGTTTGAGTGGTTCAATTTCTCGAACCCTGCGTGCTTAATGAAGCGCAAGTTTAATTGGTGAAAAATCTAATATGTAGTGTACATATTAATGCACAGAAAAAGGCTTTCCGTCGATGGGGTTAGATTCAGTGACAGGGACGGCGCTGTCGTACCTTCAAACGCAAATTGTGCTAGCAGAGCTAGCAGAGAACGGATGCGAAACGTTAATTAAATTGCTTTGCATTTAAATTGAAAATCTTCAGCATTTGATTAACTGCCTCGACAGCGGCGGCATTGTCGACGACGAGGCTCGACCGAGATGGTGTATAGAAACGGTGGCCAAGGTTAAGGAACATACAAAATTATGCTGAAGGAGTTTAGACTATCCTTGAACGTTATTATTCATACAGTGGCTTGGTAAGTGTGGCAGAAAATCGATTGAAAACAGTGTACCAAAACCGACTTTATATTTACATTCGTTTAAGGATAATCAATTGGCAATTGTTCAACATCTGAAGTGAATTAGATTTACCCAATCCAATCAAATGTTTTTGTAATTTCACTCACTCACAAGATACTACCCTGGCTTTCCGAGTGACTTTTTTGATACACATTAGCACTTTGTTTTAATTAGTATCAATTAAACTGTGCTTATCTCATACCATAAAGCATCAAAACATCATCAGTATGTATGATGTATGAACCGAGCATCGTTTCACTCCGGGAGTAAGTACAGCATACACTACGCTGACACTGTCTGCACAAACATGTTCTGGATTATTGCTAGCACTCCCAGTCAACGACTAAATCCTTTCTTGCATCATCACACATCCACACACGCACTCGCATCGAAGTACAGTCATGTGCACGACTCATTTGTCATAGAAATAGGCAAGCGCTGGGCAAACCCATCACACCGGATATGTGGATACGTTTTGGGGGGTGCCAGGAAGGCACACAACAACATTAAACTGGCGATCTGTTCCTCTTCACGAAACCGGCCGGGCATCGGCCATGAGATAAGGCACCGGAGTCGGAGTTGGAGAAAACTATGAGACGCTCTTTTGGAGCATTTATGGAGCTGGATTCTTGGAAGCGTTCTTGCAGGGCTGTGAAGGCTGGGCTGCGGACGTGCGGACGAACAGCCCCGAAGGCTTCGAGACCGAGCATCAGTGTTATTTATTGTGAACTGTGCGTGCTAACTGTGGACTGGTACGTCGTACGTCGGGAGTGCCTGCAGATGCAGGGAAGGAGCGGCAAAATAAAAACCCTCGTCCCAAGTCCCCCTCGCCTCGGTGGCACCGGGAGTAAGCAGTGGGTGAAGGATTCGAAGGACCTTCGGTATGCCGCTCTGTTGTCCGGAAAGCTCTATTAGATGGAAATAAATGGGCATCGGGTGGCACCGGAAAGCAAATACGACGCAAACACTAGCTGGCGTCACTAAACACATAAAAGTGGGCAGACGGCGGACCGAACCCGCTCGCAAGCGCCGAAACACACCCCTACCCCACCCCATGCAGTGTCAGGGCTGCAGGCTGTGAATGGATGGGCTTACGCTGCCTATGATCCCGGCCGGCGAGGTTGTTATTCGTGTGTTATTCATCTGAAAACTTGAACCATTTCGTGTTAATGTTTTCACAACATTCCTAAAATTCATGTCCGCGTCTCTTGATGGATTGCATCTTGATTGGGCTACATTATGCGGATCGGAGTGTGTCTGTCGAAATGAGCATTTTATCGAAATAGATTACAAATCACTACGCTTGCATTTCTCAACCCTCTTTCCCGCATCGCAAAGATTTTTTTTTGAATGGTATGAATGTTATCCTTTTGTTACATACACTTATCACACTGCAAGTTTGATAAACTCGCCAGCCACAAGCTCACTTTAAACAAATTATGCGTATCACGCGTTTAACGATTCGAGCCAGGGATCGCCACCGGCTAAGGATTGTGTATTTTTTTTCGTACGGATTTTCGGTGATGCTTTATAACACAACAATAGCCACGGGCGCCACAAAACGTGTGTATCGTTGGCGTGAAAAACACCAATGTTCAATCTTTCCGAGCTGGAAAAGTGGTCGTGTTTGCTGAGTCAGAAATGCGTAGGATTAACTACCTGACCCTTTGCGGGGCGGTTTAAGAAATGTGGTGCAGAAAATAGAAATAAGAGGGCAAAAAGGCGTCTCGTAATCTTTGCTTGCCTCCGCTAGACCGTATCTAATGTGTGTTATTGGAAAATTAATCAAATTCGAAGTATAATATTTCGAAGAAGGCGCATTGCAGCTAACTATGGTGTTTTGGACCTTTCGTGGCTTAGTTTGGGGAATTGAAACCATCTTAAAGATTATCTTACTATTAGTAGTTGAATATTTTTTTAAAAATGAATTGATAATGTGTTTCCAAATTGTTTTCCACACATTCAATTATTATATTATCTTTAGAAGCGAAGTTGAAAAATAATTTAAAGAATTTTGCATAGTTGTAACCACAAAAGCCAATTTAGAAATATTTCAAGGGTTTAAAGGTTTTAATTATTTTTTTGTAGTGCTTATTACATCGTACCATAAAAAAATTGCAATATAATATAAGAGCTAAAGACAGTGTACATTGAAAATTCATGACAGTATAATATCTGAAGTAAATGAAATTGTTCCATTTAGATGAATTTTTCCCAAAGATTTAAAAAATAAACTAGTTGAAAAAAACATGGTATATTCGGTAAGATATAGCAAAATAATAATACAAAATAATTATTGTATTGCCCCTTAGTTAAAATTGGTTTTATTGTTTCAAGTATAATCATTACGGTGATTTCAATGAACAAAAATACAATGTACAATGAACACAATGCTTAACAATGATGAAACCGTGCTAATTATTTTTTTTTTATTTTATTATAAACCCATTGCTTTCCGCTATAATCTTATTTTTTATTCTATATTGCCTTTAAAGTGTATTTCAAACTCTGTAATATGCGCTGAAATATTACAAAATAAAAATGGCTTCCAGGCAGAGTTTACACACGTTCCTTCTAAGTTCAACCATCCAGTATAAACATGGTTAAACTGTCATTTCTAAAGTGCACGGATAATGAGACAGCCGGATAAAGCGTATCCGGATAAACGGCGCTCCACTGTAATTTAAAAAACGTGTTGCTTTTTTGTGATCTTTCAATTAATTGACAATACAATTTTATTGCTATAGTTGATTTAAGAATTTATAAGGTTTATGTTAACTTTTGTTGTTTCATCAGACACCGTTCAGATCAGACACAGTAAAGACAGAAAAATCAGGTATACACGTTTTTTAGGTGAACGCATCTGTAGCAACAGAAACGCAATTTAACGCTTAAAGCATATTTCAGTTGATCAGTAATTTAATACAAAACTGATTTTGAAACGAAATCGCCCCCACCCCTTCCCTTGGTCTCCTTTGTGTCAAAGCATTTCTTATGAAACCATCATAACGATAATCGATTTCCACGAATCTCCAGCTCAACAATAGTATGCAGTAGCATATTTTCCAAACCCTCAGCCTCACAGCCGTACCAATAAAATTCCCCAAAGAACGAAACCTCTGCATGTGAAGGCAAACGCAAAGTGGAGTACTTACCCGTATTAAGCTGAGGACAGCCCTGCAAAAAGTACAGCACAATAATCCACGTCCTAAACAGGCAATTCAAGTTGGTCGATATCCTCAATGGATAAACAGCGTTTATCATAATTTAGAATTTTTATGACGTGCGAGTACCGCCCAGCTGGTGGGCAACGGTGAACCGGAGCGGTGTTTGGAGCTGAAGTTGAAGCTTGAAGCGCTGTTGTTGTTGTTGTTGCTATTGTTGCGGAAACCCTTTTTGTCCTTGCTCTTACGTTAAGCCGGTCTGGCTCGTCCCGCAACATGAAGCCATCGAGCCAACGGTGTTTTGTGCTGATCTTTTCGTGTTGTTTTTCACTTATAAATTTTAGGATGTGACCAATGTGCTCATGCGCTAGTTCACCGGCAAAGTGCAAATCCCAATCCTCATCAATTTGGCCCGTTTCTCATATCTGCTGAAACTGCTGGAAGTTGAAGAAAGATGAACATCGTCCAAGAACCTCGTGCATCTGGGCCCGGCCGTCAATACCCGCACGGCGAAGCGCTTTTCGTTAATATCCTTGTAACGGTGGCAAGGACGTGTGAAGATTAAAAAACATGATTATGTGCTTTGGGATTTCTGGGCTTCATTCCCTCGGTGCTTCACTAGCTGGCTGGTTTCGTAACGGCCAAACCGAGTGTGCCCACTTCGCGGCACCGAATGAAGAACAAACACAATTGTATATCCCACCCGTCTTCTTCACCTCAGCTGCGGCCCACTTCTTGTCCACTTTTTAAGGGTGAGAAGAGAAGAGGGAAGAAAAACACGCAGACACTTTTCCAACCTCACACATTGACACACGCGGCTCCCGATGCTAGGGCAGGGAATCAACACACAACACTTTACCGCTAGGGCCCTTTCTCTTTCTCTCTCCCTCTTCACTCTGTGCCGTGTAACTTCGGCCGACACCACGTGCAATCCAGTGTGCAATGTGTGGCCACTGCCACCGACAGCACCCCTTTCACGTGTGCTGGTGTGCTATTAGCTGTGCTGGGCGTTGTATTATCATTTTAATTTCATATTTTCGGCTCACTTTTTCTGTGAGCCATTTCTTTGGCACCGAACCGTATCCCTTTCACAGCACTGTACATACACGCACACACACACACACTGGCGACACGGTGTACGGTCCGCTGTGGGATAGATAAGAGGATTATTTTCGCCTTTTATTATACAATTGATACTTGTGTTTCTCCGTCCATAATCTACCGAGTTACAATCACTTTTCGCTTTTGAGTTGAGGATTGCTTTCCATCGCCGGTCCCGGATGAGGTGGCTGCTAAGACGAAACCACAAAGCTACGGTGGCAAAATAGAGCAAAAAAAGCACACTCACACACACACAGACTCATTGAAAGCTTTTGGGGGAGGAAAAATAAACCAAAAAACAAAGAAAGGTAAGGAGGACGGGCTGCTAAAGGACGGGCCGATGCGAGGGGACATTTTTTGGAGACACTCATACAGAGGATCTTACGTATTATGTCGTGCTTTGGTTTCAGTGTTTTTCGACAGTGCCAAACGATCGATAGCGAACACAGACCGACCGTACAGAGCAGCTATGTGCCTGGGGAAAATTATTTCATTCCCTACTGCACCACTAAAGGAGAGCAAATTGGCAAGTGGCCACGGTTGCTAGAGAGAGAGCGAAAGCATGCAGCCAAGGCAAACCAGCCAGGATTAAATAACATGCAGACAAATTGGTTTGGAGCGTACGCTGTTCAAACTCGTTACTGGGTTGTGACGTGAACATGGTGATAAAGAAGCAAAACTCTACCACCAACGGTTTTGATATCAAGTCACCTGTTTGCTTTGGCAGACCCTCTGTTCATGTGGCCGTTATTAGCTTAAAGCAAACTTATTTGAACGGTTGAGATAGCTAAACGAATGCTGGGCAGGGTGATACGAAACGCAATTCTCAGTCTCGTGTTGCATTCATCCTTCAAACTCGTCAATCACAGTAAAACGGAATGAAGCTCTTATAAAATCATTTGGAATGAATGGTTTCCTTTTTACAAGTCTTCAATGCAAAAATCATCCCGATGGTGTACCATTCAAGTGCTGCGGAAAGATTGCAATAAACCGTTGTCTGTCTAACGACTTTTCCCTTTGCACTTCCAATCGCGTCAAGCTTCATTAGCTTCATTCCCGGTAGCTGCTGGCTAGTACCGACCATCGAAACAGCGTTTGGAAAGTGCATCTATAAAAGAGTTTCTTGGAAGAGCACAGTGCCGCAGCTTGAAAAAGGTATAGCGAAACTATATCCAAAGGACACAGACGCACAAGTTGAACGAACGTCTGCTGGAAAAAATGCACAGCGGGTTAATGGAAAGAAAGAGAAAGCAATGGCAACATTCGAATGTATGTTTTGCATAGCACCGTTGACTGATTAAATGTGAAAACCTTCCTGGAACGGTGCAGTTAGCTTTCGCAGAAAATTGGAAGGACTTTTGTCCTGTGTGGCAGTTTTTACTGCAGACCAATTTTAAATCCATTAGGAAAATGCTGACAAAGTCGCACTTTAAAGCAGAGTGACGTGAAAGGGTGTCGTCCTCACAAGAGATCCCTTCAATCGTTCTCGTTGAGCTAACAATTTATACCATTGAATTGGATGCTTTAGGCAACATTGACACCAGCCGGCAATGCACGCCGTGTACGGACGCATATGTGTGGCTCTCCATTTTCCCATGCTTCCAAACGAAGGGCGGGGTCATGTCGTTGCCATTTGCTATCGATTTGCAAGTCTATGCGCTTTTTATACTGCACTAGATTTTGCTGCATAATGCCAAAAGTTTAATCAGATGCGTACCACGAATAATCAAGCTTCTTTCCGGAAAGGCTGAAAATAACAATTACTTCTTTCACGCGTAGACCTTCCGTTATTTTGTTTTTTCTGTGCGCAAATTGAGCAACATTTCAGATAAGAGGCCACGTTATTGTGCGTGTACACGCATGCTGGTAAATCGAAGCAATAAAACCATCCAGCCGTATGATTCGGTTCTTACCATTCCCACCATCATCCTCATCAAATCTTACCGTGAGGGTTTCCGAAAGAGCTCTCAGGAGTGTAATTTACGTGATGTAGCTTCGAACGGTCTGGCAAATGGACGAATCTTTCCCGCGGTCATTATGGCTGTTCTAAGAGCTGCCAGAAATCACAGTAGGCGATGGAAAGTAAATGTTGTACAGTAATGGTTATTGTCTGCGACCGTTTTGTTGACTGTACTGTTATGATTAGTATGACCATCTGACAAATCTTGTCCAGCTATTCGCATAGAGAGAATATTTTAAATTTGTTTTTCACATAGCTGAAATTTGCATCTTCGGGAAAGCCTTTTTAAAATGATTTTTTTTTGTTCCGGTTTAAAAATTAGCCCATAATGTTTTTATACATATTTGAAAGGACAAAAAACTTTTAAAAAAGCCTGTTGTCCTAAAAATGTCCTTGCAAAATGTATTGTAAAAATGTATTGCAAAAACAAATATTTGGAACCTTACTGTTAAATATTTTTCTTTCCTTATTTTTGTGCATGCTGTAACATGAGTTAATTCCATTAGTTCCACATTGAAATATTAAAATAGAGCAATAGAGCAATAAATATGCAAAATAAGATCTTAAACTTAAAGACCTTAAAGATCAACAAAAGTGTGGTCTTCGTTTTAAAGCTTTACAGCAAAAAGTTATTATCTCATATTTTAAAAGGATTATTTCTTATATACTATATTGAATAACAACGACATAAAATCTACGAGATAATTATACGAAAAATAGACAATTGGGCTTTTTTGACCTTTACATACTTTGAAGTACTAAAAACATGGTATCATGAATAATATGATTTGTACACCAAAAAACAATATCTCAGGCACAACAGAATTCAATACGATAGTCTTTATTAAAAAATGATCAACGTCATAAAAATGCGTCGAGAAAAATGGCACATAAAATCCGTCCTGTGAAAAACTCAACCACAAAAATATTCTTTGACTGACATCTTTTCTCCAACGAAGTCATTTCTCCAGGGAAGCCACTTTATTGCCAAACAAGGTAATTTCTTTGGAATTATAAAGGCTTTCAGTTCAAGTTACGTCTTTGAAGAGCAAGAAAATTGAGGTGTATTCAATCAAAGAAAAAAAAACAAAGATTTGAAAATAGAAATACAATTCAATTTCTGGTGACATGTCTAGGTTTGGCTTAATGGTCTTTACTTTAGCATCATTGAAATCAGTACCATTTATTTCCAGGATATTTTTCCAGGATTTTTTCTTATATCCATTACAATCTTTGATGAAAGCACAAATGTATAACAGTGTCGCAAATTGAAAGCAGAAATATTTTATGCGGTATTTGAAAATATGAAAAATCACCCTGCTTACTTTCAAAATAGAAAACTAAAACATTAGTACAAGACAACTGCAACTAAAACTGGATGTACTTTAACAGATAAGACAACTTATCAACAGCGCATGGCAAATGTGTCTACTGACATGGAAAAAATAAGTAAAATACAATTACATAATCACATAATTCTCTTTTTTAAGTAAAATATAAAACATTCAAAAGTACCACAAAATAATTTTACAGTTGGTTAAATTTTCAATCAAACGAAAAGAGATATTTAAAACATGATGGAAAATGTGTACATCTTGCTTTGAGACTTTAAGCTAAAAATGTAGCGGGATGATTTTGTTTGGGAAAATATAAAAATGTATTGTTTGACTAAAACTAGAAGAATGTAAAGTCGAAAATAACCAAGAAAACATTTAATAGAGTTCATTTTCAATATTTTATCAATATTTTAGTGAATCATACCATCGCAATTGATGTTGCAAAAGCTACTTAAGATACAATCAATTCCTCATCACGAATATCGTCACAGTGCACAGCCTTTCTAAAGATACTCATACCAACTCGAATGATTTCTCTTCCGGATTCCAGCACAGCTTCAGGAGAGCACCCTTGCTAATCTACTGCATGCATGAACGAATTTCGGTTACCCCATCCACGTCCCACGCAGTCAAACAGACAGGGATTCCCAAATGGATCCTTCCCACTACACCAACCGGCGTCGCTTAACTCCCCTATGCCTGGATCGCCACGATCGGTGGGGACGTGTTTTGCAATAAAAGTGCCAGGATGTATTGTAAAAGACATCAACCACGGCCGCGGAACAATCGCGGACACTATAATAACCTTTAAAGAAAAACAACGGTGCGGTCCGCCGGTGCGATGAAGCGGCGGTGGAAAACGGAACGAGCAAAAGTAACTTAACTATCAATAAATCATCCATTGTGCTGTTTGCCACTGTGCGGTGCCGCCGACTGCGGCAAGCGGATATCCGAGGGCTAGTAAATTTTCGCCGGATTTCCCCGTGAATGGACGTGCAGTGCTTGGCGAACCGTAAAGTTTTGGGGCGTTGGGTGGTTTTTGTTTTTTTTTCCCCCTGACGGGACCAAGGCGACTTCGTTAAGTAATCTTTACAGCGGATCACTTCGGGACGGTTGGATGGTTTTTTTTTGCCACGTAGACCAGGCAGTACGTGTGTGGGATGCGTTACAGGATTCTGATCGTTTGGTTTTAGTGGCGCACCGGGACTATGTGTAGCACAGTCTAACGCTGGGTTTGAATTTAGCTGACCTATGTAATTTTGATCAACCGACAGTGGTTGTCGTACCAACGTGGGATCGAACGTCGGAGCCAGGTCAGGTCGGGACAAGTGTAGAGCGTGGCTTGATTAGCGCCGGACAATCAAGCGTGGTGCGATATCGGACACGGTTAAGCTCGGGAAGGTATCGATAACACCGCGATAGTTACCGCGTGCAGTAAAAACTGCGAAACGGCGCTCATCCCGTAAAGTATGTGTACTGCATGAAGCTGTGATTTCGGCTAATGAAGCTAACTTTTACGTCGACGCCGGCACGGTTCGCTGAAACGCGCAAACCACGTACCCCGGAAGCGCAACGTTAACGAACCGGAGGAGGAAAATCAATACCGATGAAATAACACCGGAACCAAGTGCCGGAAGGGATGAAGATTGCAAGCAGCACACCAGCGGCCGGTTTGTTTGCTCAGGTCGTTCCTGTACGTAAAAGTTAGAATAACTATAATTATATGCTAATGACTTTGGCTCTTCGTCCCAGAGAAGACTGCCCCGTGGTTTGGAGAAAGCTCGCGAGCAACAGCGCCCGAAGGTTTTATTTCTATTTTCTCCACGCCCGCCTGATTAAAGCCCATTACGTGTGGCAAAGCTTAGCCGATGCTGGACTAATGCAAGTCTCGCGGCAAAATCGCAACCCTAGCGACGCCAACACTATTTGCTCATTTTGACATGCGTGTGTGATATTGCGTCATGGTGCGTTATGCCCGGCAGGCTACATCCCGCTCGGTTATCCGCCCAGGTGAGTGACCCGCATTTACATCGCATCCAAACACGATGTTTAATGATCGAATGTTATAGTGTTCATTAATGTAAAGGGGAAACCGACCACACCCGGGCGGCACGCACTGATAGCGCTAGAACGCGCAAGAAAGGACACAAATAATGCTAACAACAATGCGTACCACCATCGGGGACATGAACTACTCGTCGGCGTCCGTAGTGGGAAAGGATAGGCAAGGACATGTGCACGTAAATTCCATTACATTGATAGTCAAAGGGGACGAGCCGGAAGGGAGGATTCCTCGAGCTCTCGTTACTATTCCCCAGTGGACAAGCGGAGACAACTGCCGTCCAATGAAATTAACCATTTAATTTGCCCACCCGCATACTGCCCGAATGCGAATGGGGACGTGCGTGTGAGTGCGTGCGAGCTGGTGCTGGCTAGCTAGAACTGCTAAATTGGTGCTAGTGGCACAATTCTATTAGCCTAAATTTAATTTACACATACGCATTCAACGACTCTAGCGCTATGCGGGCAGGCTAGGTTAACCCTCACATATAGTCGTCGTATTGCTAACTTTTGCTGTGCATTTCTGTTTAGTTCTACCAGTAAAAGTAGTTTAACAAAAAAAAACAAGGAAGTTGAATAGTGAAAAAAATGGTTTTATAAATGACACAGTAAACTTCTAAAAATTCAAAAGCCTAGATTAAAGCTCCTTTAAAGATAAATACAGAGTCATTTCCGCATTCAAGGGTTCACCCACAGCCGGCCGACCCGTCCGTACCAGTTCCTTCATAAACGGAACGTCTCCTCGCCGGATTTGCAATTGCATTAGCTTAGCGCTTAGCGTGTGCGGAAAAGCGAAACCATGTCGTTCGTTCGTTCGTGCTTTTTTTGCTCTTTTTTTTTTCCTCCACTTCCTCGCTTTACTGCGATGCCTGGTATTGGTTAATGTCTGATGGGAAGCTTTCTACAGATAAGCAGGCTTATCGCCAAGTCGGATGAGTGGTAACACGACTGTGAGCAACGGCAAAGTTGAACCGATTTGGCTGAAAGTTGAAGAGATTGTTAGACGAAGATAATGTGTGACCCTATTTCTATCACCTGTGTGCAAGCTTGCGTTGCTAGTATTGAGGCTGGCATCAATCGTGGATTTTGGCGCACAAAAGTATTGTTGTGTGGTGTACAATATGTAAAGAAAGTATTGCAATTAGTCGACAATGCCGGCGTGAATTAAATTCACAGCTTTCATCACGCCACTTTTTACCCCTTTGAAAGCTCTTTGTTGCAGCGTAGTGTTTTAACTACATACAAATATCACATCAAGCCTTTTAACACCACTCGAGCAGTCGGGGCAATCAAGGCTGCAACAAGTACGGCTTATTAAATTTTCATCTCCAACTCCTGCCAAGCTGTTGTGAAGGAGAACCCCATACCACTCGGTCTTCCGCTAATCAGCAGGAATACGGCTGTCGAGGCGCCGCATGTAGATGGGTCAGCTCGTAAAAGTTAACGAGGGATTGGATCATTTGTTTAAGCACAAAAACACGGCACGGCAAGTCACGTTCCAGGTGGTGCAAATGATCATGAATTCGAACGATCCTCTTTACGGAGTGGAGCCTGCTAGCTCGTAGCAATAAATCCATTCGGAACAGGGCGCACCCCATGGAGAAGGGCGGATGCTTTCCCTTAGCCCGGTAGCATCTTCAGGCGCATTTTAGATTGCGGGAAAGATAGAGCACAAGAAAATCGATAGTGTGATTAGAAACTTAAACAATGTATGGGCGAAAGTTTTATCCGTTTCGCTGTTTTTTGCTGCACATTATCATCCGCCACCAGTAAACGCTCTGGCAGAGCCAATTTGACACAAACCAACCACCAAACGCTAGCCCCGGGGCCCGACCTGAATAATTTTTAATGAGTCTGCAGATTTATAATTGATCGTTCATCGTATGGGGCTGATGCTGGAAATTGTTGCGTTACTTTTTGTGTGCTGGAAAACAATACCATTAAGACAATTTCAACCCGTCTGCCGGCCTTAAGAATAAAAAGCGTACTTTTTCAAAGTGTTTTCCCCTAGCTGCGGGAGGGAGAAGTTGCCGGTGGTTCGACGTTGTTTGGAGCCGAAAGTTTTCTTATAAATTTTGGTAACGGCCGCTGGGAGTAGCAGAAAAAGTAGCAACAACTCACCGGTCCTTTATCGCACATATTAATAAATTTGGGCTATGTGTATGTAGACACGTTTATTTATGTCTTGCGATAGAATCGCAGCAAATTGATTTCCTTTATCGGATACCATCAAACAATTTGAACAACAAATATGAGCATCATTTGTCTGTCTGTCATGTTGTTTTTTTTTCTTAATGGTTTGATTTTGTGAACCTCGTAACAAAACGAGGAGGTTACCATCAGTAGAGATGATAGTAATGGTTCGAAGATGTTTGTAAAAATAAAAAGGCGATCTTTCGAACCAGAATGTATACATTTAATTTAATTGAATGTTACATTTGGAAAATGTCTTTTAAATATCATTACTTTTGCATCTTAAATTCATCCAATTGGCAAACTACTTTTTACTTGCTTGAAATATGTATAATATTATATGATCAATCTTATTAAAATGACTACCATACTTTTCGACTGAAATAAGGTTTCTTTTATAATGATTCTTAGCAATACGGCTCGGCAGTCACTAAAAAAAAAATTCTTTGAAATAAATTGAAGGCAATTACTTTTTTGTGTCTCTTTTGCCAGTTGGACTCAATAAGAAGTGAGGATTTCAAGCCAATTGCATGATTATCCTTATAATTACCATTATATATTTTTATGGACTATGGAGCTTATTAAACTGTGTATTACAGTGTATCGTCATAAATCTCATGATTAAAATTTGTTGTTAAAAACAACAGCAAGTACGTCAATCAGTCATTTTTACCATATTTTTTTTTGCTAGTTGGTCTAGGTGGGGCGGCTCGGTGGTCTCATGGATAGCGGCGTAGGACTGTTTCATACGATCAATCCCGTTCGTACGTTGCATCGAATCCCGTTCGGACCGCTGCCGCCCCCACCATACGCAGAATTGACTATCCTGCTATGGTTACACTAAGTGACAAACCTCCCTACACAGGATTAACAATCTTGATATGGATCGAGGTACATTCAGTCACAGAAAGAGCCAAAGCACAATGTTGTTCTGGTTGAACCCTCTTGTACCTCTGGTTGAATTACTCTTCTACTAAATTCTATACGTCCATATGGCAGTGACCGGAAAATGTATTAACAGTTCCAAAGATATCATTGGCCCGATACACCGACATAATGAAGGTACACACGATTCCTTAACCTTGTTCAACTCGAACTAAAATTGAAATCCACTCAACAAATTTTGTTTCCAGTTTTTCCAGAAATCCTTTGAAAGTTTCAAACAAATTGTACAAAAAAAAAACAATATTTGACATTCCACAGCCCCAACGGCGCGTAAACCTTGTTAGCGAAACTTTTATCCCTTTCCACAGGCTACTGTACACAAAGAAAATCAGGATCCACCTACACCTCACCTCGCTTCTCCGCACATGAGAACACAACTCCTTCCCTGCCCCATGGGGCCATTTTCATTGCACGTAACAGCGCATTCCCGCGGGGGACACACGCACTTTGCCTGCTGTAGTGGTCGTAAATTTTGCTCACTTAAAAGTGGCAGCAGAAAAAGAAAATGTGCAAAAGAGAGGAGTAAAACTTCCACGATCAAAAGGATTGCAAACGGGACAGTGAACAACGGGGTGAGAGGGGCAGGAGTGGGAGGGGGCATGAGTTAGAGGGCATTTGTGGGAAGAATAAATTATGATCGGTTCCATAGCGGAATGCGTTGATCAATATCGCCCTTTTTTTCCGTTCAATAATTACATCAGGAAGCGATTTCTTCCTGCCCGTTGCGTTTTTCCATTGCCACGAGAATGCGGCATTGTGGCGCGTTGGGCGCGTTACGGGAGGAGTTGAGCCGGGAGGAGTTGCTAAATCTAGCACCGCTCGACAAACCATCACTGTAAACAGACTCTCCGGACCGGAAAGGCGCAAATTTAATTTCCTCTAATCAAATGAAGATAGATATTCGTCCCAAAATAAGCGGGGAAGATTTTCCCAACGAAACCGCACCCGCGCTGCTAAGGGCTGGTGGTGGCGGTGGTAGTGGTGGTACAGGCACCGACACCGGTACCGGCACCGGATACAAACCGTCTCGTGCGGTAGCATAATTCCGGCGCAATATTTATTAACAATCAGGAAAATGTTCACGCTCGCGCCGCGGCACTCGAAAGCGCTCGCGCGCTCCGTCCATTAAGCAACGCACCGAAGCATCCATCATGCAATGGCCGCACCGAGGGAACGCTTACGCCTAATGGTACCGTCGAAGGTATCGCACCAATGCGTAGAAGAATGTCGATATTAGGCGCCCTACCCTCCGCCCAAATCTAGTCCCCGCGGCCGACTCACGTCCAGGAGGAGCGAAGATTCTGGTCGCAGCAGAAGCGAGACAGAATGCTGACGCTTCCGGTGGTAATGGTTCGTTACGGTTGACGCTGCTCCGTCCGTCCCTCCCCGAACCGGGGCGTCGCGCAAGTTTATTATGTATTCATAATGTAAATCAAGTAAAGGAGCACGAAAGCCTTCGGGGTGGCGAAGAAAAAGATGCCATCCGGAGGCACCAACCGGCCAAACGGAAACAGAATAACTCAAAAGGATGATTATTGAATTTCTGTTGCTTACTTTCTGGGTTCCGTGAGGGCTTGTTTTTTTTTGTCTACTAAAGGCATGCATCATTCAAATCTGCCGGGAATGGAGAAAGCAAACAAAGGCAAAAAAGGGCAAGGACAAAAAACCCTAAGATAGGAGATTAACGAACGTACTGGAAAGGAAAAAAAGGAACGCCCTTTAAGCGGGTTAATAACGAGATGTACAACGGCGAGCTCTCGTGAAGTGAATCTAGTTAGAAAAGTTTGAACCACTCGCTGACCAGAGAGAGAACCGTTCCTTGCGCCCCGTAAGTGGACCTCTCTCGACACGGGGACACCGAATGACAAGATTTGATTTCGTAACTTAAACCACAGTATGTCAACTGCCGCACGCATAACGAACTCTTGTAGCGCAGGAAGAGCCCAACAAGTCGTACTCTCTGTCACATTGAATAAGTTAACTACTCAGTAACTACACTCTAGTCGTACGGTTTGGTGAGTCATCGTGCTCGTCGTTGAGAGTAACAAACCACTACAACCGCAAAATACACACACACACATACAAATACACTGAGGCACAGAAAAGCTAGAAGCAATCAAGAAGCGTCTAACCAACGTCTAACGATCACTGACGTTTACTACAGTACGGTTCCCTGCCAAGGATCACCCGATGTACGTGTGTTTGTGTGTGTTTTTGTGTGGCCTGTGTGCTTGTACCATGTCCATCAAATGCATCAAATTGTCACCAGGGACTGACCGCACCCACACTACACGGAACGGCACACTGACACGAGCGATGGGCCAGCGTGAAATCCAATTTTCTCCAACTTTGTCCACACTGTGCGAGTTTGACGAACTGTTACAAACTTTCACCACCTTCCGCAAGCCCACCTTTCACTCACTTTCCCCTCCCCTTCCACCCACTGATTGTATCACATTGCTTAAGCTTAATCCCTTGAGCGTTTCGGTACCGAAAACAGAGTACAGCGCTTGAGTTGGTTAACTGGTCTGGGCGGTAGATAGATCACTTCCCGGTTCCTCCCGCTGTTGGCTATTAAATTTCCACTTCAACACGCTTCGAACACGCTCTCTCACACCAACAATCTCTCGCACAGAAACACGCCAGCAGAGAAAATTGCACACGTGAAGAAAAGAGGCCTCATTACATCCTTGCCAGGCCACTTTGCTGCCGCAAGACGGTGCGCCCGAACCTCCGGGCCAAGCAGGAAAAGCTTCTGGCCGTGCTGCTCGCGTGGACTGCGGGAACGGATGGCGATCATTTGAAACTCAAATTGGGTTGCTGTATGTATTATTCATTCATTTCTGCTACTTTCTGCTACTTCGCCGTTCGTTTTGCGCTGCTGTCGAACGGACGGTGCCTACCCGTGGGATCTGCGCTCCAGTTTTCCTTCACCAGGCGATTTTTTCTGTGCTACACGCTTCTGCTTTGGGTGCCCTTCATTATTTGTTACTTGAAACACAGAACGAAAACCATCGCACCGCGTCCGTAAAAGAGGGTTTATCTTCCCTTTTTCCCAACTTCGAACGTATTGCGACCCGCACACCGGCAACTCTTCACTGCGGACTTTCGTTTCCGTAGTTGCATTCGAGAGGAGGAAGCGTGTGGGTGGGAGGAAAAGTGGCAAACACGAAAAGGGTAAAGGGACGCGCGAGTTCAACTTGTATTAGCATCTTTTTCACGGCATCTTTTCACGAACTGTGCCGCACGAGCCCTGCATCTGTACGGGTTTGATAAGTCACTTAGCCCATCGCACAACAGTAACTTCATTTCCTTAACAACATCAAGCACACATTTATCAAGCAGTAATGAGATGTTGTCGCTATTCAAATAGAATTACTCTGCACCACGACAGCCACCTTTTATTTGCGCATATTTAAGCGGTAAGCAGCCACTTGAAGGGGTTGTTAATGTGAAGCTGAACAGCCTTAATGAAGTTTGGATAACAGGCACGAACAAAAAAAACACACAATACCACAACACAACAACTAGCCGAACGACGATCCGAACCGTGTGACGTGTGAAGCTCGTTCAGAGTGACACTTGCTCCGCGCCGAACCTTTGACCAGCGTAGCCGTCGTACGACAACTGATCTCTGCTTGCACCCGTGCAGCTGCTGGAAGCTGCCTACTGTCTCCATCGTCTCGTGGACGCGCGAGGATGTATCGGAGCAGGAAGGCAATATCGTGCCTTCCCTATTGCGCATGTCCTATGCTGTGTTTCCGACAGGCTCTTCAATTCGGTCGTTCGGTCGGTCGGTGTCGTGCGTGCATTGAAGAGCAGCCCTAAGAGTACCAGCCCGAACGAGAACCTCCCGTCATACGTGACGTTTGGGAAAATCACAACGGGAACGACCTTTTGGGACGCTAGAGCTCCGTGCGAGCGAACTCGTGTCGAGTTATCCGTCGCGCTTGTCCTTCACCCGTGCCACTCGGTGTCCCTCGGTGTCGATGCAAACAGGCCCGTTCCGTAGCCACCGTAGGGTCGTAAAATCAAAAGTCACCATCATCTGGGGAAATTGTGCAGCAATCAGCAGGTGTGAGGAGCGAAACGGTGGAGTGCGGTTGCGGACGGGAGGGTACACACTTTAACCTGCCCGTAAATAAACGGTCAAACGACCGCGGTACAGCGCACGCGGCGGTCGGGAAGATGATGGGACACTCTTGTAGATGATGAGCCACCAGAGGCGTGAGGCTGAGCACGAAAGTGTGCTTCACGGAAGCAATGAGGAGTTTCGTCAGCCCGCCGGCCCGATCGGAACCTTTGGGAAGTAACCCCCCCAAGGACGGGCTGGGACTGGGGTGGTGAATCCTCGGGTCTCGGGTTTTAATGAACGCAGACTCTCTTGAGAGTTACGCAAAGGTGTGTACAGCAAGGGTCATAGTCGATGGAAGACAGGGAAGGGAGGGAAGGAAGTGGTTCACCTTTTGTGGCGCGATGTCCGCTGTGGGACCGGCTTTTATGGGATTTAGTCTGTTCTGGGCTTCAGGTACATTTGGGAAATACATTGTGCTTCAATTTAGTGGGAACTAATGCGAGAGCCAGTGGGAGGTGGAGAACTCGTCGTGTTTTGTACTATTTGTTAATGAGAACTTATCACCCCATTCTGTGTAAATGTGTTGCAAGAATTCTAGAAGCAAGAAGCAGTAGAAAGCGAATGAATAATTTGTAGCTCGTTGCTTTCCTGTAGAGTTCCTATCGTTTGCTAATATTTCCTAATGTTTGAAGCCCTTTTCTGTACCAACCATTTCAAATATACACATAGAAAATGTTAACTTTTTCTCAGCATTGCAGTTATGATACCTTCCAATGTATTGTGTGTGATAATGGAGGCGCATGGTGACTCAACTGCATCTTCGATGGAGGCGCATGGTGCTTTGACTGATTATTATAAAAATAGTCTAGAAAAGGGTGCAGTGTGTTTGTGATGGGTATGTTCCATTTTCTCAGAACAGAAAACAACCAGTTCCTTTGGAAAAAGGTACAAAAATATTAGAATCGATGAGCCTAACCCAACTTTTAGTATTTCCGTAGTAACGGCCAGGCTTTATCACTATCCTAACGAAAGTAATAAAAATACAAATAACTATTCCAGTGGAATTGTAAAAGATCATATGTACGAATCACTATATAAATGATGTTTCAAATAGTTTTTAGTTTATAATTTACTGTAAAATGGTTTAAAATATTTTAATTTAGGTATTGGCGTAAACCTGTCATAAGTTCCGAAGTTTTTTTTTCAAATCCCATTCGGACAAACCCAGTATTTACTATACTGCATTGGGTATGTTAAGCCGCAGAAAACAAAAGCACACTAGTGCTTTGACAAGTTTTTCTAACCTGCAACCTAACCTGTTCGGGATAGCGATGTACCAATGGGTTTAAACCTCCTTACCCGTTAGTTATGTTGCAGATTTATGCTGTTTTTTTTTCTTGTTTATTTATATACTGGTTAATATCGTGTATATTAGCAAACATTTAAAAAAAATAAAGTAATAATTATAAAATCCGAAGATAGAAGAAAACAAAAGCCAAAGTAAACCAAACGAAAATAAAACATATTACATAATAGATCTTTTATACTTTAAATTTAATTTTTAACTTTCGATAGGTTTTTGTTGCGATTTAGGTTACTGTTTTCTTTATTTTAGTTTTCTTTATTTACATGTACAGCAGGAGAATCCTTTCAGCACCAACGACATCTGCAGCATAGCAAAACGCGTAGCAGATTAATATCAGATAGAGGTATATAGATAGATAAAGATAGACCTTCCTTACAGGAAATCTCCGTCACACGCAATACTCGATGTATACGATTTCGCAATTCAGGTGCTTTAAAAAATGGCAGCTAAATGCGATTAATCGAAATTCTTCGAAATGCGAATCATTTTAAGCTGATAAAGATTGTTCAAAAATTCTGTTTTATAGGTTTTTATCTCTTTGAGGTTTTGGTTTTGGTTTATGGTGTGCAAATTCGACCTAATCATTTTCATAGCAACCACTAATTGGAACTTTTTTTTTACGAATTATTGTATCAATTGTCTTTTCAACTCTTCAGCATGAAGTATCAATCTTTCAAGGGAAATTTGATTTATGCGAAAACAAGAGGTATGCTAAGCTATTCTATTTTATAATGCAAAAACTCGCAAATGTTTCTCGTTTTTGTCGTATTTAAAAATTATCTCCACTCGAGGAACAAAGCGTACCTAGTAGAATTTGAAATCAATTGTCGAAATCAAGCCATATTGCAAATATATGTGAGTAAGGTTTCAACTAACTTGTTTTGTTATGTTTAACAAAAAAAAAAAAAACTTTACAGTGCATATAATTCCCGTGCTCAAAAGAAAACTTTAACAAGGTTTACCGTTTAGTTTGCAGTACGCATGCCTGTAGTACCAACGATCTTTCAATTTGATATCACACAAAAAATGGTTCGCAATGGTTTCCGACAACAGCATCAAAAGTAAACACCATCTGCTATCCTACACGTTGTTTCTTGTAGTTTTGGAACAAGAAGAATCTTGAACTCTACATCTTAACGACTCAAGTTGACCAGACAATGATGAATTTCACTTTTGCTCAACTATTCTTTATCGATTTACCCTGTTTCCCACGTTACCCAGTCATGTGTGCGCGTGTTTGGGACGAAAGCTTCAAAGCCGGCAGAGATTATGAGGCTGATAGTCGGTGAGGTGAACGCCGTGCGAAGGGAGGGTGACAGCAGGTAGCAAGATCCCAAATATCTCGTCAGGAATTTGGAGAATTCCACTCCAAGGACAAGAGCGTGGAGTTTAGCGCTTGTTTAGGAAATCGTTGGAAATGGGTTTCGCTGTTGTGTTGCTACGGGATATCTAGCGAGAGACAGAGAGAAAGAGAGAGTATGTGAAATACATAGGAAAGGATTCATTTTTGTCGTTTTTTGTGACCTCCTGCATCCTTACGGCACATCATTGCAACATTATCGTGGCTGCCTCTTAATAGACCACGTTCGTGATGTGTCCTTCCGTTGCGAAGCATGCCTGTAGGAAAGCGTCGGAGCACAAGTACGGTAGCTTGTGTTATGATCTGCGACGAATGTGAGCGAACGACCGCGTACTGCAGACTGCAGCCCCTGCGTGGCGCACAACTTTGGCGATAGGATGTTATCGAACCAGTTCAATCCTGATCGTTGACATGTTGGAGAGAAAGCAAACATGTGGAAGGGTAGATTTATGATTTGCCCGAGGTAAACACCTGTGTGCACGTTCGTATACGAGCGTGTTGGGTCGTATTATGCGAGATCATTTGTCGTTTGGTAGTATGTAGTATGGGTAGTGCTATTATTAGCTCCACAATGCAATGGTTAGGATGTAAGGGAAGGGAATAATAAAAATAAAATATACTACAACAAGTCTTAACAATGTACGTTGCCTCGCGCATAGCTTCATGATTTGGAAAGCCAGAACAAATGGATTGAAATAAGGAACTACAGTAAAAATTCGAAGCAGGTGTACACATTTTCGAGAATTGCAATTCAATTTAATCTATTTTAATTTAACTTCCCTTCAAAGCTATCTGATCAATCGAAAGCGTAAGAAATGAACCCACGTATTACTTCCATTACACATAAATAATGTGACGTATTTTCTGATTCGTGTGACACTAGCGCTGTAGCGATGCGAACGGGTGCTTTCCTACCCTATCAGTAAGCCTATAAATCCCACAGACGGTAGCCTTTTCCCACAAAAGTATCCTGCACTCCGCAAACGTGTTCGAAACGGTTTTTCCTTTTCCGAGATGGTTCGGTCGCTTCAAACGGCTAACTAAGTAGAAAACGGTAGGCGTCGTCCCGGAAAATAACTTGTGACATAATCGAACAGCTTATTACGGCTACCAAGCACAGGTGCACACACACACACACAAACACGCACGCACTCACAAACCTACACAGAGCACACATCCGGACGTTGGATGAAAAACGCTTTGATTTGACGTACAAGCCTAGCCCGGCAGCCAGGGAATGCGATTTGAGGTTAAGCACTGGTTTGCAATGAGAAACAGGGAAGGAGAATTTCATAACCTCTCCAATATGCCACCAATGTGCAACATCAAGTGGTCGTGTTTGTATACATGTCTGTATGTGTGTGTGGGTGCGTGTAGTTGAGCAGGAACGCAAGAGGAACACCCCGAAGCCATCCACCGCACACCGATGGCATTGCGTCGTTAGACCGAGACGCACTGTTTCTTTTGGGGCTTTTTCTCGATCGTGGTAGGCCTCGACGGAAGCCAACGTCACACGGTATTTGCCACGGAGGCTCCCGAAAGGCATTCCGAACCAAGCGCAGGGACGTGTGCAGATAACCATGCACGTACCGGCACCGAACCGACCGACAGCCACACGACCGCCGAGCCGGGTGAGCTGCTCGGAAATATTATTAACCACAAACAGTGCTGGCAAACTTTATTGTTATGGAGCGCCAAACTCTGGGCCCGGCCCGGGAGAAACTTTGCCACCGATACGGCTTGCAAAAGACATTGGTGTCTCTTTTTGTCCTGGTATCCGCTTTTGGTTGCGGCTCGGTCGTTGAGGTGTTCGAGGGATCCGGTTCCGTTCCATTCCCAGTGCGAGAGGTTAAACAAGAGGGGTTTGAAGTTGCCGAAATTTCCGGAACATGCATTTCTTCCCTTTTCTTGGTTACTTTCTACCCGAAATTCCCAAGCCCACTTTCAAGGATGCTTCTCTGTATATCGCATTCTCTCTCTCTCTTTCTTCCCATTTCCTCTCATTCCGGTGAAGGGCCGCTGAGATTTTTACGGAGCCCTAGAATAAAGTTGTCATGATAATGAATTCTTTATAGCCCTGCCCAGCGACCCCGCACAAGCGCTCCACACAGACACTCGGCCCCTTTGCACGATATGCAAAGGGAAAGTTTGAAAAGCGGTTGAGAGGCTAATTTATTTTATCTTCACTCACGATGGTAGTGAAATTTGGTTTATTTGGCTCCTCGAAAAAACATTGGCAACTCTCGATCGATTGACAAGTTGTCAGGCTGTTGCAGAAAGGCTGTAATACACTCACCCTCGTCCCTCGCCATAGAAGCAAAAGCGATTTGGGTTGAAAAGATCGAACACAAATGAGACATTATTGAAATGAATATTGTTATGAACTTCCTATCGCTGTATGCTTTGCTATAACCATGCAAATTAAAATAATGAGGTGATAACGAGGCGATGCAGCCGATGTCAGTCAATTTTTGATCACTCAGTGGAATGAAAAGATTCTAAACCGTAGGTGCGATGATTGACATTAAATTGTCACCAATAATACTACATACATAATACTCAGCCCAGATATTCTTGCAAAAGCTTGACTTTACTCTATACTAAGGCAAAATGGCAAAATCACAAATTACAAACACGATTTTTGTAACAAAAACACTTGAAGGATGAGCCAGAAATAAAGTGAAAAATTTCATATTAATTTAATATTTTTTTTTATATGAAAGTTGAAAATATTTGGCATTTCAATTTACGTTTTTAACAACATGTAATAAATATGGAAAACAGGTTGAGAACTCTTGTTTTATTTAAACTCATTTTTGTTTCTATGAATTTTGAGCATATAGTAATTAAAATAAAAAAGAAAATTTATTTTTTTTTTAAAGGTTAATTAAACTTGTCAATAATGTAATTGTGTTTTATATTAAATAAAGATATATTTCATGTCGACAAGCGCTTGTATATGCGTACTCAGTTATTTATTTAAATGTGTCTTTCAAGGGGTTACGAGTTCAAAAACAATAATTTAAAACACAGAAATTTTACGATATTGTATGTTATTGTTCTTTTATAGATCTATTTTAATATCTCTTGTTTATCTTGCAAACATGCCAAATAAAACATAAAAAAGTTCCATAAATTATATTGGACTAATAAAATATTGCTCAAGTCAAAATAAGTTGTATGCTGTGAGGAAGGATGTGTATTATTAGAAAGTCTGTAAAATTAGCACACTTGGTCGAAACTAACACGTGATTGAATCATTAAATCAAAAAGTTCCATGAACAAAACGAAAAATTGTGCGTGTGGTATTTTATTCCTCAAGATAATGTAGTGAATTATAATGAATAAGTTGCTGGACTGTGATAAAAGTAACTGAGAATACGTTTTAGACGTAGTTAGACCGATATATTTTCATGAACACTAGTAAGTTCAGCGTAAGGAAAGGATGGGTTTGGTGTTATTTACGAAATTAAAAAAGATAATTTCGACGTGCACGACTTTCATTGTTTAAAGATGAGTGCTTCTTTTTCTTGACATAATGAACCTATTAATGTCATGGCCGTCATATTTCTCAGTCTTAGTCTTACAGCTTGATCATGAGACTCGAACGGCAAGAAAGCTTACTCAAAAAGCTTCATTGGTATCATAACTGTATTCGAGCTGCCGTTCGAGGAATCACAGGAGCCATCGAATGACGAGCAACACATTTCTTGTTTATTCTTGTCAATGTGTGATTATGCATTTCGAACACAGTTACTTTACTTACGTACTTTAAAAATCTTTTAACGATGTTTCACGTCTATTTACTAATAATTTTGCTTAATTTTACCACGTTCTTGTATTGTTTATGTTTTGCACCCGGTTTGACAACTAAAAAAGCTCAAAAAAATATATGTTACGTTCATCGATTTGAATACGTTGCATGATACTGTGGCGACAGGGCGTCGGACAAGAACGCCAACTTTGATGTTCTGGAAGGATCGCAACCAGAAAGTTCGCTACTAATCTACCTACATCTAGAAATCACAAGTAGGCGGGAAGAAAATAGTAGAAGGTTCTGGGTACGGACAGCGTAGTATAAAAACGGTGCCGTATCCGAACCAGAGTTAGTTAGTATCGTCTGAGCCTCGCAGTGTAATCGAAGGGTGTCGTATCGTCCGATCCTCGAATAGGATATCATCTCCCGAAGTCCAACCAAGAGTGAAGGAAGGAAGACTGCTGCAGTTCTCACCCAAGAAGGCAGGAAAGAAGGAAACGGAGTAAGGAGAAATAAAAATAGGAAAACATTCCTAAAATACCAATTCGATAGCCTGCTCTCACTACGGCATAACGATCCAGTTGGGATTTTCACGTCGGTCCTGTCTTGTGAAGAGCGTTACCGTAGTCGCTTCCGCCATCATGCTGACCCTAAAGAATGGTGCCATTGCGGTTAAGAATGAGTGTCAATGTCAGGTTTGGTTCAGAATTAGTTTTAGTAAGGTTATTGGTCCATGACAATTATAAGATTAGCTGCAAGATGAAGATGAGCTCCAAAAATTTGTAGTGGAGTGGAGCAACAGGTGAAATAATTCTTTGCATTAACAAACACAAAATTTAAAGAAAAAAATGAAAGCATGTCCCAAACAGATAATAAAACACAAGACAATTCCCGCAACAACTAAAACAAATGTTTTAAAAGTAACATCCCGCAGGTCAACCTTGAGCTTTAAAGAACAATCCATTTATAGTAACTGAATAGGTAAGCAACACTGTAACAACAATTGAATGTTAACTGACCGGCACCAAGCGTATGCAAATTTATTCATCGTTAATATCTCGAATACGTCTGTTGTGCTCGCTTTCCCGTCGCTCAGCTGGTTTTCTCAAGTTTAGCAGTAGAGTAGCTGCTCCACATAAATAAGAAAACCACACCGACGCACACACAGAATCACACAGACGTAAAATGTAATCGAACTTCATTCCCCTTTGCATCCCATTCTACATCCCGTGCAAATTCCGTGTGCGCACCGTGGCGTACTATCTATTTCCAGCATCAATTAGAAAATGCCTCCGGTGTAATGAGTTTTTCATGTTTCTTGCCGCTACCGTCGCCTGCAGAGTACAAGGGCCAAAAATGTGGACGATCAATTTTGTGTAAATGTATGTGCCGGTGTGTGAGTGTGTGTGTGTGTGTTTGTCTACCGTTGCGTTTCCTTCTGGTTCCACCGGTCGGTTCCACTGTTTCATGTTTCGGTGTGATCGTTATCTGCTGCAACGGGCAGTGGACGGTAACGTCGCAGCGTTAGTTGTATTCGAAGCAGACAGTACTTTAAGCCGGTGCTTGGGGGAGCTGTTTGGGGTTTTGGCAAAGAATACTGCCAAGCTCGGTAAACGGTAAAGTTTAGCTTCACTGCAGTATCGTTCATGCAACAGTATAATATCATTAGATGTCTACGTTTTCATTTCACGTTTCTGTCCGCTTCCACGCAGCGTTTGGTAAAAGCCAAACCGAAATGCGGTGCAGAAGCAATATTAATCTTCTCGTAGGAAAACAGATACAATGTCACCGTTGCAATGGAGAGAAAATGCACATTGGTGATACCGGGTGGTATAATCGTTTCAATTTGTTTTACTTAATCCTATTCCGTTGATGTGTTTGAGTTAACATTTATTACTTGACGCTTCTTACCGTATGCTTTGGGTGTGTTTAGGATACCTTTAAAGTTGCACGAAAAAACACGTACCATATTGCAAATCTATTTATTGTATGGAAAATATGAAAATAACTAGCTTCACTCACCTTCCGCCAGGACATTTATCACACATTCGAGCCACATCCGTCCGTTGTAAGTAACTGCCATGCATCCCTAAGCAGCCACATGCAAGACTGTTGCAATCCATCGAGTGCGGTGTGCGCAAATAGCTTTTCTCTCGCCCATTCCACTGGTTACACATTGGTGGAAGCATTTCACAAACACGCTTTCTTGGCGGTATTTACAAGTAAGTTTTTTTTCACCCCACTGCTTTGACCTGCCCAACATGGCAAAGTTTATCAGTAAAGAAGTGCAGCGCCATAACAAACACGTGCCAGTAGCCGACGAGAAGTACGTGCACACATCTCAAGGCCTTTCCGCCAGCCCAGCAACTCATTCGCGTTTTTTTTTTTCTTCGGTCGGTTTTCGTTCTTTCCCCTTTTTTTGTGCCTTGGCCTGTGAAAATCGGCCGCGAACCAGATCGGCCAGATCGCTTCAAAGTGCTTACTACACACCATCAGCGCACACACTCGGGCAGACTTGTTTTCCTATCCTGTGCTATCTTTTGTGCTTCCTTCTTCGGGATATTGATGACATAAATCTGGTAAAGTGGCTGGCATTTATTCAAATTTTTCGAATTGGAAAAGTTTCGAATTTCCCCTTCGCACAGCAAAACGAGCAGAAGGCTCTCGCGCTCGTATCGGTTTGGAAGAATCGTGTCTGTTTTTCCTTATTTTCCACTCGCCTGCTAGCCTGCCTGCCTGTCTGCCTGTTGGTATGAGCTGGCACAGGCTTACGCCGTTGGTGACTTTATTTCGTGGAAATCGCGCCCGTTCAGTTGTGCCCGATGTTTTGCGGAAAGAAAAGCGCTCCCGTGACAGTGGAGAGAGAAAAAAAAGGGCACGTGCGTATCGTGTCATGCCGTCGCTTTTTGCGGCACACCATGTGGAAACGGCCTGCTTTGTTTACAATGAAGTAGATTTTCCTGCTCGATGCACATGATGCAACCCGAATCGGGTTGGGGCGCATGCGGGAGAGAAAGACCATCGACAGGCCATGGACATCGATACAGAACACTTTTCCGAAATAGTCACTTTGAAATAAATTACCAGCCGACTGAGAGCTCTGCGGAACGACGGCACCAGTCTCGACAAGCGGGTGGAAAAAGCGAATCTGAAATGTGAAACATCTTCCTCCAACACACACACACATACAAACACGCACACATGTACTGCAAGAGAGTGCATTGAGGCTATTGGGACGACATTGGCATCAAAAGCCACTTTTTAGGACGGTTCCCACCCGACGGCTGCCCGGGAGAAGCGTTATGTGACAATGTGGAATGCATAATTTTAAGGAATCGTTTTCCAGACCAATACTGCTTCCGTTTTTCCAGACTGGCCAAAACTAACGACAGCCACATAGGATGGCTTGCAATTTGGCCGCTGGCGAAGCATCGTTGCGAGTCGCACTGAGTGTCAAGGAGCGCATGGCAATGATGAAACTAAGACCGTTGATAGCTCCAGACAACTGGTCCACGTACGGGTTGTTAAGCGGGATTTCGACGAAAATCATATGGCAAAGCTGCAAAAGCAAACGAGCGAGCCGGGAAAGCATGGCACAGCGCTTGCTCGGAGACACCATAAGGCAAACGACACCCCGAGGGGAGGTGGGAGTGTTGGGCTCTCCAAACATCCAAGCCAAGACCATGGACAGACAAACGGACGGCAAAAATACTAACGCACACAGTGGGATCAATGAACGACTCGGGACGGGGGAATGATTTGAGCAAGCTTTATGAGGCTGCTGCCCTGTATTTCCGCTAGAGGAATCTTATCATCAATTGCAATCTAACCGTGCGGCTAAAATCCTGCATGAATAAAGACAACAGCTTATGGTCTTTGGGCACGAGGCTAACCTGCATAGCTGCATGGGCTGTACGTGCCACCTGTCTGTATATTGAAGACGCATAAGACAGGATCCATGATTGTTGTGTGCAATGCAGAAAGCGGTGAAGGCATTGCAACACGAAACGTACAAAATATTACGAGAAATCCAAGCAAATGAAGCATAAGATAGGGTTGCGGCATGCCGTTTCCCATTTTTGATAGTGGAAAGATTGCATTCTACAATCTGCTTTGGCTAATATCAAATTGACTGGTCGAGTACGGTTCGAGTTCGATAATCACATAACAATAAAAGTGAGGAAAAGAGATAGGTACTAAAAGTGAAGTAACAGTTCGAAAAATATGAAGTATGAAACATTATCTATGTGGGATCTCTTAGATGAAAGCCGCCATTTAATCGTGAATCATTCGTCCTTTTAAAGTAGATGGTAAAGTCATATCAGATGGCTAGCGTGTTTTTTAAATTCTAACTTCATTTTATGAATATACGATTCGTTCCTTAAGCGTCTACACAGCCATGGTAAAGACGACATGATGATGTTTATTTGCAGCAAGACCCTCTTCAGACCAGTGAGATGCGGTGACAACAGTGAAAATAATAAAACCGTTGACCACGCAGCGTAATCTACAGTGTTATTTTGATCTTTCCTGGCGACATCTAAAAAAATGGAAGATATCAAAAACTGATCTAAAACGCACCAGCAAACGAAATATTTTGTCGTTTTGCGACGTAAAGTGTAAAAGGCTACAAAATACGATTCGTGGGCCTGTTTCAACGAAAAACTACATTTTTTTAGAGCTGTGCTGAATCATGATGCAACATGGATCCACTAACCAATAGAGTGCGTTAGTGTATATCAAGATTACACAACTGATTACACATGGTCGACCAGTACGGATGATAGAAAATCATAAATGAAACGCGTATTCGCATGCGTGATCTTGATCCTAG